>CAWUFW010021081.1:0-131247 GCA_963921515.1 Calotriton arnoldi | reverse complement strand
AGCGTATTGCTAATAAAGAGGTAGAAACGCACAGAAAGGAGAAATAGAAGTGCTGAAAAAAGCAAGAGAGATGCAGAAAGAGGCAAGAGAGGTGCAGAAAGAGGCAAGAGAGGTGCAGAAAGAGGCAAGAGAGGTGCAGAAAGAGGCAAGAGAGGTGCAGAAAGAAGCAAGAGAGGTGCAGAAAGAAGCAAGAGAGGTGCAGAAAGAGGCAAGAGAGGTGCAGAAAGTGGCAAGAGAAGTGCAGAAAGGAGAAGAAAGAGGAAGAAAGAGGAAGAAAGTCACAGAAAGAAGAAGAAAGGCGCAGAAAGAGGAAGAAAGGTGTGGAAAGAAGCAAGAGAAGTGCAGAAAGAAGAGAGTGAGGTACAGAAAGAAGCAAGAGAGGTGCAGAAAGAGGCAAGAGAAGTGCAGAAAGTGGGAACAGATGTGCAGAAAGAGGAAGAAAGGTGCAGAAAGAAGCAAGAGAAGGGATGAAAGAGGCACGAGAGGTGCATAAAGAAGCAAGAGAGGTGCAGAAAGAAGCAAGAGAGGTGCAGAAAGAAGCAAGAAAGGTGAAGAAAGAGGCAAGAGAGGTGCAGAGAGAGGCAAGAGAGATGCAGAAAGAAGCAAGATAGATGCAGAAAGAAGCAAGAGAGATGCAGAAAGAAGCAAGTGGGGTGCAAGAGAAGTGCAGAAAGAGGAAGAAAGGTGCAGAAAGAGGAAGAGAGGTGCAGAAAGAAGCAAGAGACATGCAGAAAGAAGAGAGTGAGGTACAGAAAGAAGCAAGAGAGTTGCAGAAAGAGGCAAGAGAAGTGCAGAAAGAAGCAAGAGACATGCAGAAAGAGGAAGAAAGGTGCAGAAAGAAGCAAGAGAGGTGCAGAAAGAAGTAAGAGAAGTGATGAAAGAGGCAAGAGAGGTGCAGAAAGAAGCAAGAGAGGTGCACAAAGAAGCAAGAGAGGTGCAGAAAGAACCAAGCGAAGCTCAGAAAGGGGTAAGAGAGGTGCAGAAAGAACCAAAAGAGGTGCAGAAAGAACCAACAGAGGTGCAGAAAGAGGCAAGAGAGGTGCAGAAAGAGGCAAGAGAGGTGCGGAAAGAAGCAAGAGAGGTGAAGAAAGAAGCAAGAGAGATGCAGAAAGAAGCAAGTGAGGTGCAGAAAGAAGGCAAGAGAGGTGCAGAAAGAGGCAAGAGAAGTGCAGAAAGAGGCAAGAAAGGTGCAGAAAGAGGAATAAACGTGCAGAAAGAGGAAGAAAGGCACGCATAGAAGCACGAGAAGTGCAGAAAGAATCAAGAGAGGAGCAGAAAGAAGAGAGTGAGGTGCAGAAAGAGGCAAGAGAGGTACAGAAAGAGCCAAGAGAGGTACAGAATGAAGCAAGAGAGGTGCAGAAAGAAGTGAGAGAGGTGCAGAAAGAGGAAGAAAGGTGCAGAAAGAAGCAAGAGAAGTGATGAAAGAGGCAAGAGAGGTGCAGAAAGAAGCAAGAAATGTGCAGAAAGAGGCAAGAGAGGTGCACAGAGAGGCAAGAGAGTTGCAGAAAGAGGCAAGAGAAATGCAGAAAGAAGCAAGAGATCTGCAGAAAGAGGAAGAAAGGTGCAGAAAGAGGTAGAAAAGCGCAGAAAGAAGTAAGAGAGGTGCAGAAAGAAGCAAGTGAGGTGAAGAGAGAGGCAAGAGAGGTGCAGAAAGAAGCAAGAGAAGTGCAGATAGAGGAAGAATGGTGCAGAAAGAAGCAAGAGAAGTGCAGAAAGAGGCAATAGACGTGCAGAAAGAGTCAAGAGAAGTGCAGAAAGAGCCAAGAGAAGTGCAGAAAGAGGCAAGGGAGGTGCAGAAAAAAGCAAGAGAGTTGCAGAGAGAGGCAAGAGAGGTGTAGAAAGAGGAAGAAAGGTGCAGAAAGAAGCAAGCCAGGTGCAGAAAGAAGCAAGAGAAGTGCAGAAAGAGGCAATAGAAGTGCAGAAAGAGTCAAGAGAAGTGCAGAAAGAGGCAAGGGAGGTGCAAAAAGAAGCAAGAGAGGTGCAGAGAGAGGCAAGAAAGGTGCAGAAAGAGGAAGAAAGGTGCAGAAAGAAACAAGAGAAGTGCAGAAAGAAGCAAGAGAGGTGCAGAAAGATAGAAGAGAAGTGCAGAAAGAATCAAGAGAAGTGCAGAAAGAGGCAACAGATGTGCAGAAAGAGGAAGAAAGGTACAGAATGAAACAAGAGAGGTGCAGAAAGAAGAGAGTGAGGTGCAGAAAGAAGCAAGTGAGGTGCAGAGAGAGGCAAGAGAGGTGCAGAAAGAAGCAAAAGAAGTGCAGATAGAGGAAGAATGGTTCAGAAAGAAGCAAGAGAGGTGCAGAAAGAGGCAATAGAAATGCAGAAAGAGTCAAGAGAGGGGCAAAAAGGGGCAAGAGAAGTGCAGAAAGAGGCAACAGATGTGCAGAAAGAAGAAGAAAGGTACAAAATGAAGCAAGAGAGGTACAGAAAGAAGCAAGGGAAGTGATGAAAGAGAGGTGCAGAAAGAAGCAAGAGAGGTGCAGAAAGAAGCAAGAGAGGTGCAGAGAGAGGCAAGAGAGGTGCAGAAAGAAGCAAGAGAGGTGCAGAAAGAAGCAAGAGAGGTGCAGAGAGAGGCAAGAGAGGTGCAGAAAGAGTCAAGAGAAGTGCAGAAAGAGGCAAGAGAAGTGCAGAAAGAGGCAAGGGAGGTGCAGAAAGAAGCAAAAGAGGTGCAGAGAGAGGCAAGAAAGGTGCAGAAAGAGGAGGAAAGGTGCAGAAAGAAGCAAGAGAAGTACAGAAAGAAGCAAGAGAGGTGCAGAAAGATAGAAGAGAAGTGCAGAAAGAATCAAGAGAAGTGCAGAAAGAGGCAACAGATGTGCAGAAAGAGGAAGAAAGGTACAGAATGAAGCAACAGAGGTGCAGAAAGAAGAGAGTGAGGTGCAGAAAGAAGCAAGTGAGGTGCAGAGAGAGGCAAGAGAGGTGCAGAAAGAAGCAAGAGAAGTGCAGATAGAGGAAGAATTGTGCTGAAAGAAGCAAGAGAGGTGCAGAAAGAGGCAATAGGAGTGCAGAACGAGTCAAGAGAAGTGCAGAAAGAGGCAAGAGAAGTGCAGAAAGAGGCAACAGATGTGCAGAAAGAGGAAGAAAGGTACAAAATGAAGCAAGAGAGGTACAGAAAGAAGCAAGGGAAGTGATGAAAGAGGCAAGAGAGGTGCAGAAAGGAGCAAGAGAGGTGCAGAAAGAGGCAAGAGAAATGCAGAAAGAAGCAAGAGAGCTGCGGAAAGAGGAAGAAATGTGCAGAAAGAGGTAGAAAAGCAAGAGAGGTGCAGAAAGAGCAAGAGAGGTGCAGAAAGAAGAGAGTGAGGTGCAGAAAGAGTCAAGTGAGGTGCAGAAAGAAGCAGGAGAGGTACAGAAAGAAGCAAGAGAGATGCAGAAAGAAGCAAGTGAGGTGCAGAAAGAAGCAAGAGAGGTGCAGAAAGAGGCAAGAGAGGTGCAGAAACAGGCAAGAGAAGTGCAGAAAGGAGAAGAAAGCTGCAGAAAGAGGAAGAAAGTCACAGAAAGAAGAAGAAAGGCACAGAAAGAGGAAGAAAGGTGCAGAAAGAAGCAAGAGAAGTGCAGAAAGAAGAGAGTGAGGTACAGAAAGAAGCAAGAGAGGTGCAGAAAGAGGCAAGAGAAGTGCAGAAAGTGGGAACAGATGTGCAGAAAGAGGAAGAAAGGTGCAGAAAGAAGCAAGAGAAGGGATGAAAGAGGCAAGAGAGGTGCGTAAAGAAGCAAGAGAGGTGCAGAAAGAAGCAAAAGAGGTGCAGAAAGAAGCAAGAGAGGTGCAGAAAGAAGCAAGAGAAGTGCAGAAAGAAGCAAGAGAGGTGCACAGAGAAGCAAGAGAGGTGCATAAAGAAGCAAGAAAGGTGAAGAAAGAGGCAAGAGAGGTGCAGAGAGAGGTAAGAGAGATGCAGAAAGAAGCAAGATAGGTGCAGAAAGAAGCAAGAGAGATGCAGAAAGAAGCAAGTGGGGTGCAGAAAGAAGCAAGAGAGGTGCAGAAAGAGTGAAGAGAGGTGCAGAAAGAGGCAAGAGAAGTGCAGAAAGAGGGAGAAAGGTACAGAAAGAGGAAGAAAGGCGCAGAAAGAAGCAAGAGAAGTGCAGAAAGAAGCAAGAGTGGTGCAGAAAGACAGATGAGTAGTGCAGAAAGAATCAAGAGAAGTGCAAAGAGAGGCAACAGATGTGCAGAAAGAGGAAGAAAGGTGCAGAATGAAGCAAGAGAGGTACAGAAAGAAGCAAGAGAAGTGATGAAAGAGGCAAGAGAGGTGCAGAAAGAAGCAAGAGAGATGCAGAAAGAGGCAAGAGAAATGCAGCAAGAAGCAAGAGAACAGCAGAAAGAGGAAGAAAGGTGCAGAAAGAGGAAGACAGGTGCAGAAAGAGGTAAGAAAGGCGCAGAAAGAAGACAAGAGAAGTGCTGAAAGAAGCAAAAGAGGTGCAGAAAGAGGTAAGAGAGGTGCAGAAAGAGGCAAGAGAGGTGCAGAAAGAAGTAAGAGAGGTACAGAAAGAGGCAAGAGAGGTGCAGAAAGAGGCAAGAGAGGTGCAGAAAGAAGCAAGAGAGATGCAGAAAGAGGCAAGAGAGGTGCAGAAAGTGGCAAGAGAAGTGCAGAAAGGAGAAGAAAGCTGCAGAAAGAGGAAGAAAGTCACAGAAAGAAGAAGAAAGGCGCAGAAAGAGGAAGAAAGGTGCAGAAAGAAGCAAGAGAAGTGCAGAAAGAAGAGCGTGAGGTACAGAAAGAAGCAAGAAAGGTGCAGAAAGAGGCAAGAGAAGTGCAGAAAGTGGGAACAGATGTGCAGAAAGAGGAAGAAAGGTGCAGAAAGAAGCAAGAGAAGGGATGAAAGAGGCAAGAGAGGTGCATAAAGAAGCAAGAGAGGTGCAGAAAGAAGCAAAAGAGGTGCAGAAAGAAGCAAGAGAGGTGCAGAAAGAGTGAAGAGAGGTGCAGAAAGAGGCAAGAGAAGTGCAGAAAGAGGAAGAAAGGTACAGAAAGAGGAAGAAAGGCGCAGAAAGAAGCAAGAGAAGTGCAGAAAGAAGCAAGAGTGGTGCAGAAAGACAGATGAGTAGTGCAGAAAGAATCAAGAGAAGTACAAAGAGAGGCAGCAGATGTGCAGAAAGAGGAAGAAAGGTGCAGAATGAAGCAAGAGAGGTACAGAAAGAAGCAAGAGAAGTGATGAAAGAGGCAAGAGAGGTGCAGAAAGAAGCAAGAGAGGTGCAGAAAGAGGCAAGAGAAATGCAGAAAGAAGCAAGAGAACTGCAGAAAGAGGAAGAAAGGTGCAGAAAGAGGAAGACAGGTGCATAAAGAGGTAGAAACGCGCAGAAAGAAGAAATAGAAGTGCTGAAAAAAGCAAGAGAGGTGCAGAAAGAGGCAAGAGAGGTGCAGAAAGAGGCAAGAGAGGTGCAGAAAGAAGTAAGAGAGGTACAGAAAGAGGCAAGAGAGGTGCAGAAAGAGGCAAGAGAGGTGCAGAAAGAGGCAAGAGAGGTGCAGAAAGTGGCAAGAGAAGTGCAGAACGGAGAAGAAAGATGCAGAAAGAGGAAGAAAGTCACAGAAAGAAAAAGAAAGGTGCAGAAAGAGGAAGAAAGGTGTGGAAAGAAGCAAGAGAAGTGCAGAAAGAAGAGAGTGAGGTACAGAAAGAAGCAAGAGAGGTGCAGAAAGAGGCAAGAGAAGTGCAGAAAGTAGGAACAGATGTGCAGAAAGAGGAAGAAAGAAGCAAGAGAAGGGATGAAAGAGGCAAGAGAGGTGCATAAAGAAGCAAGAGAGGTGCAGAAAGAAGCAAGAGAGGTGCAGAAAGAAGCAAGAGAAGTGCAGAAAGAAGCAAGAGAGGTTCACAGAGAAGCAAGAGAGGTGCAGAAAGAAGCAAGAAAGGTGAAGAAAGGGGCAAGAGAGGTGCAGAGAGAGGCAAGAGAGATGCAGAAAGAAGCAAGATAGGTGCAGAAAGAAGCAAGAGAGATGCAGAAAGAAGCAAGTGGGGTGCAGAAAGAGGCAAGAGAGGTGCAGAAAGAGGAAGAAAGGTGCAGAAAGAGGAAGAGAGGTGCAGAAAGAAGCAAGAGACATGCAGAAAGAAGAGAGTGAGGTACAGAAAGAAGCAAGAGAAGTGCAGAAAGAGGCATGCAGAAAGAGGAAGAAAGGTGCAGAAAGAAGAAGAGAGGTGCAGAAAGAAGTAAGAGAAGTGATGAAAGAGGTAAGAGAGGTGCAGAAAGATGCAAGAGAGGTGCAAAAAGAAGCAAGAGACATGCAGAAAGAAGCAAGCGAGGCTCAGAAAGGGGTAAGAGAGGTGCAGAAAGAACCAAAAGAGGTGCAGAAAGAACCAACAGAGGTGCAGAAAGAGGCAAGAGAGGTGCAGAAAGAGGCAAGAGAGGTGCGGAAAGAAGCAAGAGAGGAGAAGAAAGAAGCAAGAGAGATGCAGAAAGAAGCAAGTGAGGTGCAGAAAGAAGCAAGAGAGGTGCAGAAAGAGGCAAGAGAGTGCAGAAAGAGGAAGAAAGGTGCCGAAATAGGAATAAACGTGCAAAAAGAGGAAGAAAGGCACACAAAGAAGCACGAGAAGTGCAGAAAGAATCAAGAGAGGAGCAGAAAGAAGAGAGTGAGGTGCAGAAAGAGGCAAGTGAGTTAAAGAAAGAGACAAGAGAGGTACAGAAAGAAGCAAGAGAGGTACAGAAAGAAGCAATAGAGGTGCAGAAAAATGAAGAAAGCTGTAGAAAGAAGCAAAAGAAGTGCATGAAAGAGGCAAGAGAGGTGCAGAAAGAAGCAAGAAATGTGCAGAAAGAGGCAAGAGAGGTGCACAGAGAGGCAAGAGAGTTGCAGAAAGAGGAAAGAGAGGTGCAGAAAGAAGCAAGATAGGTGCAGAAAGAAGCAAGAGAGATGCAGAAAGAAGCAAGTGGGGTGTAGAAAGAAGCAAGAGAGGTGCAGAAAGAGTGAAGAGAGGTGCAGAAAGTGGCAAGAGAAATGTAGAAAGAGGAAGACAGGTGCAGAAAGAGGAAGAAAGGCACAGAAAGAGGTAAGAGAGGTACAGAAAGAAGCAAGAGAGGTGCAGAAAGAGGCAAGAGAAGTGCAGAAAAAGGCAAGAGACATGCAGAAAGAGGAAGAAAGGTGCAGAAAGAAGCAAGAGAGGTGCAGAAAGAAGCAAGAGAAGTGATGAAAGAGGCAAGAGAGGTGCAGAAAGAAGCAAGAGAGGTGCAGAAAGAAGCAAGAGAGGTGCAGAAAGAACCAAGCGAGGCTCAGAAAGAGGTAAGAGAGGTACAGAAAGAATCAAGAGAGGTGCAGAAAGAAGGAAGAGAGGTGCAGAAAGAGGCAAGAGCAGTGCGGAAAGAAGCAAGAGAGGTGCAGAAAGAAGCAAGAGAGGTGCAGAAAGAGGAAGAAAGGTGCAGAAAGAAGCAAGAGAGGTACAGAAAGAAGCAAGAGAGGTGCAGAAAGAGGAAGAAAGATGCAGAAAGAAGCAAGAGAGGTGCAGAAAGAGGCAAGAGAAGTGCAGAAAGAAGCAAGAGAGGTGCAGAAAGAAGCAAGAGAGGTGCAGAAAGAAGCAAGAGAAGTGCAGAAAGAGGCAAGAGAAGTGCAGAAAGAGGTAAGAGAAGTGCAGAAAGAAGCAAGAGACGTGCAGAAAGAGGAAGAAATGTGCAGAAAGAGGCAGAGAGGTGCAGAAAGAGGCAAGAGAAGTAGAGAAGGAGGCAAGAGAAGTGCAGACAGAAGCAAGAGAGGTACAGAAAGAAGAAGAAAGATGCAGAAAGAGGAAGAAAGGCACAGAAAGAGGAAGTAAGGCACAGAAAGAAGCAAGAGAGGTGCAGAAAGAAGCAAAAGAGGCACAGAAATAGGAAGAAAGATGCAGAAAGGGGCAAGAGAAGCACAGAAAGAGGCAAGAGAAGTACAGAAAGAGTAAGAAAGGTACAGAAAGAAGCAACAGAAATGCAGACAGAGGCAAAAAAAGTGCAGAAAGAAGCAAGAGAGGAGCAGAAAGAGGGAAGAGAGGTGCAGAAAGAGGCAAGAGAGGTACAGAAAGAAGCAAGAGAGATGCAGAAAGAAGCAAGTGAGGTGCAGAAAGAAGCAAGAGAGGTGCAGAAAGAGGCAAGAAAGGTGCAGAAAGTGGCAAGAGAAGTGCAGAAAGGAGAAGAAAGCTGCAGAAAGAGGAAGAAAGTCACAGAAAGAAGAAGAAAGGCGCAGAAAGAGGAAGAAAGGTGCAGAAAGAAGCAAGAGAAGTGCAGAAAGAAGAGCGTGAGGTACAGAAAGAAGCAAGAAAGGTGCAGAAAGAGGCAAGAGAAGTGCAGAAAGAGGGAACAGATGTGCAGAAAGAGGAAGAAAGGTGCAGAAAGAAGCAGAGAAGTGATGAAAGAGGCAAGAGAGGTGCAGAAAGAAGCAAGGGAAGTGCAGAAAGAAGCAAGAGAGGTGCAGAGAGAAGCAAGAGAAGTGCAGAAAGAAGCAAGAAAGGTGAAGAAAGAGGCAAGAGAGGTGCAGAGAGTGGCAAGAGAGGTGCAGAAAGAGGCAAGAGAGGTGCAGAAAGAGGCAATAGAAGTGCAGAAAGAGTCAAGAGAGGTACAGAAAGAGGCAAGAGAAGTGCAGAAAGAGGCAACAGATGTGCAGAAAGAGGAAGAAGGGTACAAAATGAAGCGAGAGGTACAGAAAGAAGCAAGGGAAGTGATGAAAGAGGCAAGAGAGGTGCAGAAAGAAGCAAGAGAGGTGCAGAAAGAGGCAAGAGAAATGCAGAAAGAAGCAAGAGATCTGCAGAAAGAGGAAGAAAGGTGCAGAAAGAGGTAGAAAAGTGCAGAAAGAAGAGAGGTGCAGAAAGAAGCAAGAGAGGTGCAGAAAGAACCAAGCGAGGCTCAGAAAGAGGTAAGAGAGGTACAGAAAGAAGCAAGAGAAGTGCAGAAAGAGGCAAGAGAAGTGCAGAAAGAGGCAAGAGACATGCAGAAAGAGGAAGAAAGGAGCAGAAAGAAGCAAGAGAGGTGCAGAAAGAAGCAAGAGAAGTGCAGAAAGAGGCAAGAGAGGTGCAGAAAGAAGCAAGAGAGGTGCAGAAAGAACCAAGCGAGGCTCAGAAAGAGGTAAGAGAGGTACAGAAAGAATCAAGAGAGGTGCAGAAAGAAGCAAGAGAGGGGCAGAAAGAGGCAAGAGCAGTGCGGAAAGAAGCAAGGGAGGTACAGAAAGAAGCAAGAGAGGTACAGAAAGAGGAAGAAAGGTGCAGAAAGAGGAAGAAAGTTGCAGAAAGAGGAAGAAAGGCACAGAAAGAAGTAAGAGAAGTTCAGAAAGAAGCAAGAGAGGGTGTAGAAAGAAGCAGAGTGAGGTGCAGAAAGAGGCAAGAGAGGTGCAGAAAGAGCCAAGAGAGGTGCAGAAAGAAGTAAGAGAGGTACAGAAAGAAGCAAGAGAGGTGCAGAAAGAGGAAGAAAGATGCAGAAAGAAGCAAGATAGGTGCAGAAAGAGGCTAGAGAAGTGCAGAAAGAAGCAAGAGAGGTGCAGAAAGAGCAAGAGAGGTGCAGAAAGAAGCAAGAGAAATGCAGAAAGAGGCTAGAGAAGTGCAGAAAGAGGTAAGAGAAGTGCAGAAAGAAGCAAGAGACGTGCAGAAAGAGGAAGAAATGTGCAGAAAGAGGCAAGAGAGGTGCAGAAAGAGGCAAGAGAAGTAGCAGAAAGAGGCAAGAGAAGTGCAGAAAGAAGCAAGAGAGGTGCAGAAAGAAGCAAGAAAGATGCAGAAAGAGGAAGAAAGGCACAGAAAGAGGAAGTAGAAGCACAGAAAGAAGCAAGAGAGGTGCAGAAAGAAGCAAGAGAGGTACAGAAAGAGGCAAGAGAGATGCAGAAAGAGGCAAGAGAAGTGCAGAAAGAGGCAAGAGAAGTGCAGAAAGAGCAAGAAAGGTACAGAAAGAAGCAACAGAAGTGCAGACAGAGGCAAGAAAAGTGCAGAAAGAAGCAAGAGAGGTGCAGAAAGAGGCAAGAGAGGTGCAGAAAGAGGCAAGAGAGGTACAGAAAGAAGCAAGAGAGGTGCAGAAAGAAGCAAGTGAGGTGCAGAAAGAAGCAAGAGAGGTGCAGAAAGAGGCAAGAAAGGTGCAGAAAGTGGCAAGAGAAGTGCAGAAAGGAGAAGAAAGGTGCAGAAAGAGGAAGAAAGTCACAGAAAGAAGAAGAGAGTGCAGAAAGAGGAAGAAAGGTGCAGAAAGAAGCAAGAGAAGTGCAGAAAGAGGAGAGTGAGGTACAGAAAGAAGCAAGAAAGAGGCAAGAGAAGTGCAGAAAGAGGGAAGAAAGGTGCAGAAAGAAGCAAGAGAAGTGATGAAAGAGGCAAGAGAGGTGCAGAAAGAAGCAAGGGAAGTGCAGAAAGAAGCAAGAGAGGTGCAGAGAGAAGCAAGAGAAGTGCAGAAAGAAGCAAGAAAGGTGCAGAAAGAGGCAAGAGAGGTGCAGAAAGAGGCAAGAGAGGTGCAGAAAGAGGCAAGAGAGGTGCAGAAAGAGGCAAGAGAAGTGCAGAAAGAGGCAAGAGAGGTACAGAAAGAGGCAAGAGAAGTGCAGAAAGAGGCAAGAGAAGTACAGAAAGAGGAAGAAAGGTACAAAATGAAGCAGAGAGGTACAGAAAGAAGCAAGAGAAGTGCATGAAAGAGGCAAGAGAGGTGCAGAAAGAAGCAAGAGAGGTGCAGAAAGAGGCAAGAGACATGCAGAAAGAAGCAAGAGATCTGCAGAAAGAGGAAGAAAGGTGACGAAGAAGGTAGAAAAGCGCAGAAAGAAGAAAGAGAGGTGCAGAAAGAGGCAAGAGAGGTGCAGAAAGAGGTAAGAGAGGTGCAGAAAGAAGTAAGAGAGGTGCAGAAAGAAGCAAGTGAGGTGAAGAGAGAGGCAAGAGAGGTGCAGAAAGAAGCAAGAGAAGTGCAGATAGAGCAAGAATGGTGCAGAAAGAAGCAAGAGAAGTGCAGAAAGAGGCAATAGAAGTGCAGAAAGAGTCAAGAGAAGTGCAGAAAGAGCCAAGAGAAGTGCAGAAAGAGGCAAGGGAGGTGCAGAAAAAAGCAAGAGAGTTGCAGAGAGAGGCAAGAGAGGTGTAGAAAGAGGAAGAAAGGTGCAGAAAGAAGCAAGCCAGGTGCAGAAAGAAGCAAGAGAAGTGCAGAAAGAGGCAATAGAAGTGCAGAAAGAGTCAAGAGAAGTGCAGAAAGAGGCAAGAGAAGTGCAGAAAGAGGCAAGGGAGGTGCAAAAAGAAGCAAGAGAGGTGCAGAGAGAGGCAAGAAAGGTGCAGAAAGAGGAAGAAAGGTGCAGAAAGAAGCAAGAGAAGTGCAGAAAGAAGCAAGAGAGGTGCAGAAAGATAGCAAGAGAAGTGCAGAAAGAATCAAGAGAAGTGCAGAAAGAGGCAACAGATGTGCAGAAAGAGGAAGAAAGGTACAGAATGAAGCAAGAGAGGTGCAGAAAGAAGAGAGTGAGGTGCAGAAAGAAGCAAGTGAGGTGCAGAGAGAGGCAAGAGAGGTGCAGAAAGAAGCAAGAGAAGTGCAGATAGAGGAAGATTGGTGCAGAAAGAAGCAAGAGAGGTGCAGAAAGAGGCAATAGAAATGCAGAAAGAGTCAAGAGAGGGGCAAAAAGGGGCAAGAGAAGTGCAGAAAGAGGCAACAGATGTGCAGAAAGAGGAAGAAAGGTACAAAATGAAGCAAGAGAGGTACAGAATGAAGCAAGCGAAGTGATGAGAGGTGCAGAAAGAAGCAAGAGAGGTGCAGAAAGAGGCAAGAGAAATGCAGAAAGAAGCAAGAGAACTGCAGAAAGAGGAAGAAAGGTGCAGAAAGAGGTAGAAAAGCGCAGAAAGAAGAAAGAGAGGTGCAGAAAGAGACAAGAGAGGTGCAGAAAGAGGTAAGAGAGGTACAGGAAGAAGTACGAGAGGTACAGAAAGAGGCAAGAGAGGTGCAGAAAGAGGCAAGAGAGGTACAGAAAGAAGCAAGAGAGATGCAGAAAGAAGCAAGTGAGGTGCAGAAAGAAGCAAGAAAGGTGCAGAAAGTGGCAAGAGAAGTGCAGAAAGGAGAAGAAAGCTGCAGAAAGAGGAAGAAAGTCACAGAAAGAAGAAAGGCGCAGAAAGAGGAAGAAAGGCGCAGAAAGAAGCAAGAGAAGTGCAGAAAGAAGAGAATGAGGTACAGAAAGAAGCAAGAAAGGTGCAGAAAGAGGCAAGAAAGATGCAGAAAGTGGCAAGAGAAGTGCAGAAAGAGGAAGAAAGGTGCCGAAAGAGGAAGAAAAGTGCAGAAAGAGGAAGAAAGGCGCAGATAGAGGAAGTAAAGCGCAGAAAGAAGCAAGAGAAGTGCAGAAAGAAGAGCATGAGGTGCAGAAAGAAGACAGAGAGGTGCAAAGAGAGACAAGAGAAGTGCATAAAGAGGCAAGAGACGTGCAGAAAGAGGAAGAAAGGTGCAGAAAGAAGCAAGAGAAGTGATGAAAGAGGCAAGAGAGGTGCAGAAAGAAGCAAGGGAAGTGCAGAAAGAAGCAAGAGAGGTGCAGAGAGAAGCAAGAGAGGTGCAGAAAGAAGCAAGAAAGGTGAAGAAAGAGTCAAGAGAAGTGCAGAAAGAAGAGAGTGAGGTACAGAAAGAAACAATAGAGGTGCAGAAAGAGGCAAGAGAAGTGCAGAAAGAGGCAAGAGGTGTGCAGAAAGAGGAAGAAAGGTGCAGAAAAAAGCAAGAGAAGTGATGAAAGAGGCAAGAGAAGTGCAGAAAGAAGCAAGAGAGGTGCAGAAAGAAGCAAGAGAGGTGCAGAAAGAACCAAGCGAGGCTCAGAAAGAGGTAAGAGAGGAGCAGAAAGAACCAAGAGAGGTGCAGAAAGAACCAAAAGAGGTGCAGAAAGTGGCAAGAGAGGTGCAGAAAGAGGCAAGAGAGGTGCAGAAAGAAGCAAGAGAGGTGCAGAAAGAAGCAAGAGAGATGCAGAAAGAAGCAAGAGAGGTGCAGAAAGAGGCAAGAGAGGTGCAGAAAGAGATAAGAGGGTGCAGAAAGAGGAAGAAAGGTGCCGAAAGAGGAAGAAAGGCACACAAAGAAGCAAGAGAAGTGCAGAAAGAAGCAAGAGAGGAGCAGAAAGAAGAGAGTGAGGTGCAGAAAGAGGCAAGTGAGGTACAGAAAGAGCCAAGAGAGGTGCAGAAAGAAGCAAGAGAGGTGCAGAAAGAAGTAAGAGAGTTGCAGAAAGAAGCAAGAGAGGTGCAGAAAGAGGAAGAAAGGTGCAGAAAGAAGCAATAGAAGTGATGAAAGAGGCAAGAGAGGTGCAGAAAGAAGCAAGAGAGGTGCAGAAAGAAGCAAATGAGGTGCAGAAAGAAGCAAATGAGGTGCAGAAAGAAGCAAGAGAAGTGCAGAAAGAAGCAAGAGAGGTGCAGGGAGAAGGAAGAGAGGTGCAGAAATAGCAAGAGAGGTGAAGAAAGAGGCATGAGAGGTGCAGAGAGAGGCAAGAAAGGTGCAGAAAGAGGCAAGAGAGGTGCAGAAAGATGCAGTATAGGTGCAGAAAGAAGCAAGTGGGGTGCAGAAAGAAGCAAGAGAGGTGCAGAAAGAGTGAAGAGAGGTGCAGAAGGAGGCAAGAGAAGTGCAGAAAGAGGAAGAAAGGTACAGAAAGAGGAAGAAAGGCGCAGAAAGAAGAGAAGTGCAGAAAGAAGAGAGTGAGGTACAGAAAGAAGCAAGAAAGGTGCAGAAAGAGGCAAGAGAAGTGCAGAAAGAGGCAAGAGGCATGCAGAAAGAGGAAGAAAGGTGCAGAAAGAAGCAAGAGAAGTGCAGAAAGAAGCAAGAGTGGTGCAGAAAGACAGATGAGTAGTGCAGAAAGAATCAAGAGAAGTGCAAAAAGAGGCAACAGATGTGCAGAAAGAGGAAGAAAGGTGCAGAATGAAGCAAGAGAGGTACAGAAAGAAGCAAGAGAAGTGATGAAAGAGGCAAGAGAGGTGCAGAAAGAAGCAAGAGAGGTGCAGAAAGAGGCAAGAGAAATGCAGAAAGAAGCAAGAGAACTGCAGAAAGAGGAAGAAAGGTGCAGAAAGAGGAAGACAGGTGCATAAAGAGGTAGAAACGCGCAGAAAGAAGAAAGAGAAGTGCTGAAAAAAGCAAAAGAGGTGCAGAAAGAGGCAAGAGAGGTACAGAAAGAGGCAAGAGAGGTGCAGAAAGAAGTAAGAGAGGTACAGAAAGAGGCAAGAGAGGTGCAGAAAGAGGCAAGAGAGGTGCAGAAAGAAGCAAGAGAGGTGCAGAAAGAGGCAAGAGAGGTGCAGAAAGTGGCAAGAGAAGTGCAGAACGGAGAAGAAAGCTGCAGAAAGAGGAAGAAAGTCACAGAAAGAAGAAGAAAGGCGCAGAAAGAGGAAGAAAGGTGTGGAAAGAAGCAAGAGAAGTGCAGAAAGAAGAGAGTGAGGTACAGAAAGAAGCAAGAGAGGTGCAGAAAGAGGCAAGAGAAGTGCAGAAAGTAGGAACAGATGTGCAGAAAGAGGAAGAAAGAAGCAAGAGAAGGGATGAAAGAGGCAAGAGAGGTGCATAAAGAAGCAAGAGAGGTGCATAAAGAAGCAAGAGAGGTGCAGAAAGAAGCAAGAGAGGTTCACAGAGAAGCAAGAGATGTGCAGAAAGAAGCAAGAAAGGTGAAGAAAGAGGCAAGAGAGGTGCAGAGAGAGGCAAGAGAGATGCAGAAAGAAGCAAGATAGGTGCAGAAAGAAGCAAGAGAGATGCAGAAAGAGGCAAGAGAGGTGCAGAAAGAGGAAGAAAGGTGCAGAAAGAGGAAGAGAGGTGCAGAGAGAAGCAAGAGACATGCAGAAAGAAGAGAGTGAGGTACAGAAAGAAGCAAGAGAAGTGCAGAAAGAGGCATGCAGAAAGAGGAAGAAAGGTGCAGAAAGAAGCAAGAGAGGTGCAGAAAGAAGTAAGAGAAGTGATGAAAGAGGCAAGAGAGGTGCAGAAAGAAGCAAGAGAGGCGCACAAAGAAGCAAGAGAGGTGCAGAAAGAACCAAGCGAGGCTCAGAAAGGGGTAAGAGAGGTGCAGAAAGAACCAAAAGAGGTGCAGAAAGAACCAACAAAGGTGCAGAAAGAGGCAACAGAGGTGCAGAAAGAGGCAAGAGAGGTGCGGAAAGAAGCAAGAGAGGAGAAGAAAGAAGCAAGAGAGATGCAGAAAGAAGCAAGTGAGGTGCAGAAAGAAGCAAGAGAGGTGCAGAAAGAGGCAAGAGAGTGCAGAAAGAGGAAGAAAGGTGCAGAAAGAGGAATAAACGTGCAAAAAGAGGAAGAAAGGCACCCAAAGAAGCACGAGAAGTACAGAAAGAATCAAGAGAGGAGCAGAAAGAAGAGAGTGAGGTGCAGAAAGAAGCAAGTGAGGTACAGAAAGAGCCAAGAGAGGTACAGAATGAAGCAAGAGAGGTGCAGAAAGAAGTGAGAAAGGTGCAGAAAGAGGAAGAAAGGTGCAGAAAAAGCAAAAGAAGTGATGAAAGAGGCAAGAGAGGTGCAGAAAGAAGCAAGAAATGTGCAGAAAGAGGCAAGAGAGGTGCACAGAGAGGCAAGAGAGTTGCAGAAAGAGGAAAGAGAGGTGCAGAAAGAAGCAAGATAGGTGCAGAAAGAAGCAAGAGAGATGCAGAAAGAAGCAAGTGAGGTGTAGAAAGAAGCAAGAGAGGTGCAGAAAGAGTGAAGAGAGGTGCAGAAAGTGGCAAGAGAAGTGTAGAAAGAGGAAGACAGGTGCAGAAAGAGGAAGAAAGGCGCAGAAAGAAGCAAGAGAAGTGCAGTAAGAAGCAAGAGAAGTGATGAAAGAGGCAAGAGAGGTGCATAAAGAAGCAAGAGAGGTGCAGAAAGAAGCAAGAGAGGTGCAGAAAGAACCAAGCGAGGCTCAGAAAGAGGTAAGAGAGGTACAGAAAGAATCAAGAGAGGTGCAGAAAGAGGCAAGAGAAGTGTAGAATGAGGCAAGAGGCATGCAGAAAGAGGAAGAAAGGTGCAGAAAGAAGCAAGAGAGGTACAGAAAGAAGCAAGAGAAGTGATGAAACAGGCAAGAGAGGTGCAGAAAGAAGCAAGAGAGGTACAGAAAGAAGCAAGAGAGGTGCAGAAAGAACCAAGCGAGGCTCAGAAAGAGGTAAGAGAGGTACAGAAAGAATCAAGAGAGGTGCAGAAAGAAGCAAGAGAGGGGCAGAAAGAGGCAAGAGCGGTGCGGAAAGAAGCAAGAGAGGTGCAGAAAGAAGCAAGAGAGTGCAGAAAGAGGAAGAAAGGTGCCGAAAGAGGAATAAAGGTGCAAAAAGAGGAAGAAAGGCACACAATGAATTAAGATAAGTGCAGAAAGAAGCAAGAGAGGAGCAGAAAGAAGAGAGTGAGGTGCAGAAAGAGGCAAGTGAGGTGCAGAAAGAGCCAAGAGAGGTGCAGAAAGAAGTAAGAGAGGTACAGAAAGAAGCGAGAGAGGTGCAGAAAGAGGAAGAAAGATGCAGAAAGAAGCAAGATAGGTGCAGAAAGAGGCTAGAGAAGTACAGAAAGAAGCAAAAGGGGTGCAGAAAGAGCAAGAGAGGTGCAGAAAGAAGCCAGAGAAATGCAGAAAGAGGCTAGAGAAGTGCAGAAAGAGGTAAGAGAAGTGCAGAAAGAAGCAAGAGACGTACAGAAAGAGGAAGAAATGTGCAGAAAGAGGCGAGAGGTGCAGAAAGAGGCAAGAGAAGTAGAGAAGGAGGCAAGAGAAGTGCAGACAGAAGCAAGAGAGGTACAGAAAGAAGAAGAAAGATGCAGAAAGAGGAAGAAAGGCACAGAAAGAGGAAGTAAGGCACAGAAAGAAGCAAGAGAGGTGCAGAAAGAAGCAAGAGAGGCACAGAAATAGGAAGAAAGATGCAGAAAGGGGCAAGAGAAGCCCAGAAAGAGGCAAGAGAAGTACAGAAAGAGGAAGAAAGGTACAGAAAGAAGCAACAGAAATGCAGACAGAGGCAAAAAAGTGCAGAAAGAAGCAAGAGAGGAGCAGAAAGAGGGAAGAGAGGTGTAGAAAGAAGCAAGAGAGGCGCAGAAAGAGAAAGAAAGGTGCAGAAAGAGGAAGAAAGGTGCCGAAAGAGGCAAGAGAAGTGCAGAAAGAGGCAAGAGAAGTACAGAAAGAAGCAAGAGAGATGCAGAAAGAAGCAAGAGAGGTGCAGAAAGAAGCCAGAGAAGTGCAGAAAGAGGCAAGAGAAGTGCAGAAAGAAGCAAGATAGGTGCAGAAAGACGCAAGAGAGATGCAGAAAGAAGCAGGTGGGGTGTAGAAAGAAGCAAGAGAGGTGCAGAAAGAGTGAAGAGAGGTGCAGAAAGTGGCAAGAGAAATGTAGAAAGAGAAAGACAGGTGAAGAAAGAGGAAGAAAGGCACAGAAAGAAGCAAGAGAGGTGCAGAAAGAAGCAAGAGAGGCACAGAAATAGGAAGAAAGATGCAGAAAGAGGCAAGAGAAGCACAGAAAGAGGCAAGAGAAGTACAGAAAGAGGAAGAAAGGTACAGAAAGAAGCAACAGAAATGCAGACAGAGGCAAGAGAAGTGCAGAAAGAAGCAAGAGAGGAGCAGAAAGAGGGAAGAGAGGTGTAGAAAGAAGCAAGAGAGGTGCAGAAAGAGAAAGAAAGGTGCAGAAAGAGGAAGAAAGGTGCCGAAAGAGGCAAGAGAAGTGCAGAAAGAGGCAAGAGAAGTACAGAAAGAAGCAAGAGAGATGCAGAAAGAAGCAAGAGAGGTGCAGAAAGAAGCCAGAGAAGTGCAGAAAGAGGCAAGAGAAATGCAGAAAGAGGCTAGAGAGGTGCAGAAAGAAGCAAGCGAGGTGCAGAAAGAGGCAAGAAATGTGCAGAAAGAGGCGAGAGGTGCAGAAAGAGGCAAGAGAGGTAGCGAAAGAGGCAAGAGTAGTGGAGAAAGAGGCAAGAGAAGTGCAGAAAGAGGCAAGAGAGTGCAGAAAGAGGAAGAAAGGTGCCGAAAGAGGAATAAACGTGCAAAAAGAGGAAGAAAGGCACCCAAAGAAGCACGAGAAGTGCAGAAAGAATCAAGAGAGGAGCAGAAAGAAGAGAGTGAGGTGCAGAAAGAGGCAAGTGAGGTACAGAAAGAGCCAAGAGAGGTACAGAATGAAGCAAGAGAGGTGCAGAAAGAAGTGAGAGAGGTGCAGAAAGAGGAAGAAAGGTGCAGAAAAAAGCAAAAGAAGTGATGAAAGAGGCAAGAGAGGTGCAGAAAGAAGCAAGAAATGTGCAGAAAGAGGCAAGAGAGGTGCACAGAGAGGCAAGAGAGTTGCAGAAAGAGGAAAGAGAGGTGCAGAAAGAAGCAAGATAGGTGCAGAAAGAAGCAAGAGAGATGCAGAAAGAAGCAAGTGGGGTGTAGAAAGAAGCAAGAGAGGTGCAGAAAGAGTGAAGAGAGGTGCGGAAAGTGGCAAGAGAAGTGTGGAAAGAGGAAGACAGGTGCAGAAAGAGGAAGAAAGGCGCAGAAAGAAGCAAGAGAAGTGCAGTAAGAAGCAAGAGAAGTGATGAAAGAGGCAAGAGAGGTGCATAAAGAAGCAAGAGAGGTGCAGAAAGAAGCAAGAGAGGTGCAGAAAGAACCAAGCCAGGCTCAGAAAGAGGTAAGAGAGGTACAGAAAGAATCAAGAGAGGTGCAGAAAGAGGCAAGAGAAGTGTAGAATGAGGCAAGAGGCATGCAGAAAGAGGAAGAAAGGTGCAGAAAGAAGCAAGAGAGGTGCAGTAAGAAGCAAGAGAAGTGATGAAAGAGGCAAGAGAGGTGCAGAAAGAAGCAAGAGAGGTGCAGAAAGAAGCAAGAGAGGTGCAGAAAGAACCAAGCGAGGCTCAGAAAGAGGTAAGAGAGGTACAGAAAGAATCAAGAGAGGTGCAGAAAGAAGCAAGAGAGGGGCAGAAAGAGGCAAGAGCAGTGCGGAAAGAAGCAAGAGAGGTGCAGAAAGAAGCAAGAGAGTGCAGAAAGAGGAAGAAAGGTGCCGAAAGAGGAATAAAGGTGCAAAAAGAGGAAGAAAGGCACACAATGAATTAAGATAAGTGCAGAAAGAAGCAAGAGAGGAGCAGAAAGAAGAGAGTGAGGTGCAGAAAGAGGCAAGTGAGGTGCAGAAAGAGCCAAGAGAGGTGCAGAAAGAAGTAAGAGAGGTACAGAAAGAAGCGAGAGAGGTGCAGAAAGAGGAAGAAAGATGCAGAAAGAAGCAAGATAGGTGCAGAAAGAGGCTAGAGAAGTACAGAAAGAAGCAAAAGAGGTGCAGAAAGAGCAAGAGAGGTGCAGAAAGAAGCCAGAGAAATGCAGAAAGAGGCTAGAGAAGTGCAGAAAGAGGTAAGAGAAGTGCAGAAAGAAGCAAGAGACGTACAGAAAGAGGAAGAAATGTGCAGAAAGAGGCGAGAGGTGCAGAAAGAGGCAAGAGAAGTAGAGAAGGAGGCAAGAGAAGTGCAGACAGAAGCAAGAGAGGTACAGAAAGAAGAAGAAAGATGCAGAAAGAGGAAGAAAGGCACAGAAAGAGGAAGTAAGGCACAGAAAGAAGCAAGAGAGGTGCAGAAAGAAGCAAGAGAGGCACAGAAATAGGAAGAAAGATGCAGAAAGAGGCAAGAGAAGCACAGAAAGAGGCAAGAGAAGTACAGAAAGAGGAAGAAAGGTACAGAAAGAAGCAACAGAAATGCAGACAGAGGCAAAAAAGTGCAGAAAGAAGCAAGAGAGGAGCAGAAAGAGGGAAGAGAGGTGTAGAAAGAAGCAAGAGAGGCGCAGAAAGAGAAAGAAAGGTGCAGAAAGAGGAAGAAAGGTGCCGAAAGAGGCAAGAGAAGTGCAGAAAGAGGCAAGAGAAGTACAGAAAGAAGCAA
This sequence comes from Calotriton arnoldi, assembly GCA_963921515.1. NCBI lineage: Eukaryota > Metazoa > Chordata > Amphibia > Caudata > Salamandridae > Calotriton > Calotriton arnoldi. The sequence continues at coordinate 111,665 of CAWUFW010021081.1, read as the reverse complement.
GAGAGATGCAGAAAGAAGCAAGAGAGGTGCAGAAAGAAGCCAGAGAAGTGCAGAAAGAGGCAAGAGAAGTGCAGAAAGAAGCAAGATAGGTGCAGAAAGAAGCAAGAGAGATGCAGAAAGAAGCAGGTGGGGTGTAGAAAGAAGCAAGAGAGGTGCAGAAAGAGTGAAGAGAGGTGCAGAAAGTGGCAAGAGAAATGTAGAAAGAGGAAGACAGGTGCAGAAAGAGGAAGAAAGGCACAGAAAGAAGCAAGAGAGGTGCAGAAAGAAGCAAGAGAGGCACAGAAATAGGAAGAAAGATGCAGAAAGAGGCAAGAGAAGCACAGAAAGAGGCAAGAGAAGTACAGAAAGAGGAAGAAAGGTACAGAAAGAAGCAACAGAAATGCAGACAGAGGCAAAAAAAGTGCAGAAAGAAGCAAGAGAGGAGCAGAAAGAGGGAAGAGAGGTGTAGAAAGAAGCAAGAGAGGTGCAGAAAGAGAAAGAAAGGTGCAGAAAGAGGAAGAAAGGTGCCGAAAGAGGCAAGAGAAGTGCAGAAAGAGGCAAGAGAAGTACAGAAAGAAGCAAGAGAGATGCAGAAAGAAGCAAGAGAGGTGCAGAAAGAAGCCAGAGAAGTGCAGAAAGAGGCAAGAGAAATGCAGAAAGAGGCTAGAGAGGTGCAGAAAGAAGCAAGCGAGGTGCAGAAAGAGGAAGAAATGTGCAGAAAGAGGCGAGAGGTGCAGAAAGAGGCAAGAGAGGTAGCGAAAGAGGCAAGAGTAGTGGAGAAAGAGGCAAGAGAAGTGCAGAAAGAGGCAAGAGAAGTGCAGAAAGAAGCAAGAGAGGTGCAGAAAGAGGCAAGAGAGTTGCAGAAAGAGGCAAGAGAAGTACAGAAAGATGCAAGAGAAGTGCAGAAAGAAGCAAAAGAGGTGCAGAAAGAAGAAGAAAGGCGCAGAAAGAGGAAGAAAGGCACAGAAGGTTGAAGAAAGGCACAGAAAGAAGCAAGAGAAGTGCAGAAAGAAGCAAGAGAGGTGCAGAAAGAAGCAAGAGAGGTACAGAAAGAGGAAAGAGAGGTGCAGAAAGAGGCAAGAGAGATGCAAAAGAAGCAAGAGAAGTGTAGAAAGACACAAGAGTAGTGCAGAAAGAAGCAAGTGAGGTGCAAAAAGAAGCAAATGAGGTGCAGAAAGAGGCAAGAGAGGTGCCGAAAGAGGGAAGAGAGGTGCAGAAAGAGGCAAGAGAAGTGCAGAATGAGGCAAGAGAAGTGCAGAAAGAGGAAGAAAGGTGCCGAAAGAGGAAGAAAGGTGCAGAAAAAGGAAGAAAGGCACAGAAAGAAGCAAGAGAAGTACAGAAAGAAGCAAGAGAGGTGCAGAAAGAAGAGAGTGAGGTGCAGAAAGAAGCAAGCCAGGTGCAGAAAGAAACAAGAGAGCTGCAGAAAGAATAGAGTGAGGTGCAGAAAGAAGCAAGAGAGGTTCAGAAAGAAGCAAGAGAATTGCCTCTTTCTGCGCTTCTCTTGCCTCTTTCTGCACCTTTCTTCCTCTTTCTGTATCTCTCTTGCTTCTTTCTGCACCTCTCTTGCTTCTTTCTGTACCTCTCTTGCTTCTTTCTGCACTTCTCTTGCTTCTTTGTGCACTTCTCTTGCTTTTTTCTGCACCTTTATTCCTCTTTCTGCACCTGTCTTGCTTCTTTCAGTACTTCACTTGCCTTTTTCTGACCCTCACTTGCTTCTTTCTGCGCCGCTGCCATCCCATCCTACGTTGGTCGCCCTGTGCTTACACTTTTTGTTATCTGTATTCGGGAGCTCCTGGTGTGCTGATTTCTGTCTCACACACTGCACTTTTTCATTATTTGTAATGGTTGTAGAGTCTCACTGTAGGTTTTTGGGGAGTCTGTGCACCAGCTCTGTAATCAATTAAATTCTGTCTTGCTTTTAGCTCCATACAGTGCCAGCAGGTTATTTGAACCAGCTCAGGGATTCTTCTTTTGTTCTTGATTTCCATTTCAGTTCTTTGTAACGCTGCCTTCTATGTAACTTGAACTCCTGCTCATGCTTACATGACATCCTTACTGTTGGCGACGTCTATTCGTGTGAGGTAATGCTTTATTGACATTTCTAAATATGTAATCCTTGCCAAAGCTCGGATTACTGTATACATCCCAGAAGCATCACACAGGTAGAGCCTGTTTCTAATATGTAGGATTCCACACCCTGGGTACACCTGGCCTTATAGGACGGCAGTCCGTAGGTAACCCACAGTTTTCTTGTGTGCCAGGTGCCAGAGTACAGGTGACACCTGGCCCTTTTTGGGTCTCGCCTAAGCAGCGCTTGTGCTGTCTCTTCAAAACATTCTGTATTCAGGATATGGACATTCAACATGACCAGGGCTTCTAGTTGGTTTGTTGGCCTGCCTTTCTATATTCCTTTACTGTGGTTGGTCAATACTGTCCATCTGTCCCGCCTTTGTGTAACTGGTTCCCTCCCAGCGGACATCACCAATTGTATTTTTTGGTTGGCAATCTGTTGCCTCTTCTGCTTGCACCCCCTCCCTCCCGTCATTGCTGACATCCTTCCTGCAGCATGCCCTACCCTCCTGCACGACACTGCATTGACTTTTGTGGCTATGGCGGCACACAGTGCTTTAGCTTTAAACATCTAAAGCGTGGCATGACGCCACTGCTACAAAAGTCAATAAATAGAAAAACAAAGGCAGGCGGATGCAGCATTTCTTTTACATTTGCAAAGCAATAGCTCAACATTTAACTAATGCGAGACCTATTGCTTTGCAAATGGTTGCACACCATTAGTACCAATTTAACACCCACATTTAGCAATAAGTAACAGGTGACCATACCAGCTTTGCAAAGGGCCTTCCACCACGCTGTAACACGTGTCGCTGCATTTTTGGTAATGTTTGAGCCGCTTGAGCAGAAAACAACTTTTTTTGTTCAAATCTGCAGATTATGCGGCAGATGATGGATTATGTGGCAAATGCAGAAAATGTATAATTATACGAAAATTGGCACGGCCGAACAGTCGCATAATTCCAGTGGCCCTGCTTATACCTCTGGCTAGGTCCAGAAGTGCTCCGCTGTGGTTGCTTCTTTTTTTGTTTCTCATTGAGTTCATAGTTTAGCCTCTGGAAATGAGGAAGACTAAACCTGAGGTTACCACTCCACAACACAGACTACCATACCACATAATTACTCTCGATAACACATAATCCCACTCCACATAGATCCTATACACTAAATACCACATACTTTCTATCCACATAATTTCACTGCACAACATACCACATAATTTCACTACACACAACGTACATTCACTCCACTCCAAAAAATATTACTAAAAATGTTTACATTTACAACGCCAATAGCTCTAACTCTTTCAAATGCGAGACCTATTGCACTGCAAATGCTTGTTTCACTAGTAGTCGCGTTTGCAGAGTGGTGGAGAAAGGGGGCTGGGCCTCCAACCAGTGCTCAGGAATTCCACTGCCTAGGACTTACAGGAGGTACCAGGAGGGCTTCTTGTCCTCCAAGGTCCCCCAGGAATAAATCTCCCAACCAGCAGTGCACCAGGAGGCATGTTTGCAGAGTGGTGGAGTAAGGGGGTGTGGTCTCCAAAGACTGGAGGTAACAGGAGGGGTAGTTGGCCTTGGGGGCCAACTACCCCTCCTATTACCTTCAGTAAGCCCCACACAGCAGGATTGCTGAGTTCTGATAGCCGGCCACGCCCCCCTTCTCCACCACTCTGTAAACGTGCCTCCTGGTGCGCTCTTGGGTGGGGGGGTGAAGTCCCTTTGCCTCTTGAGGGTCCCTGGGGACCAACTAGCCCTACTGTTACCTCTAGTAAGCCCCACACAGCTGGATTGCTGAGAGGTGGTCAGAGGCCACACCCCCTTTCTACACCACTCTGCAAACGCGCCTCCTGGTGCACTTCTGCTTGGGGGATGAAGTCCACTTTACTCCTGGGGTCCTCAGGACACAAGGAGACCTCATCGCCCCACCAGCAGTGCGCCAAGAGGCACGTTTGCAGAATGGTGGAAAAAGGGGCATGGCCTCTGACCATCTCTCAGCAATCTCACTGTGTGGGGCTTGCTGGAGGTAAGAGGTGTGCTAGTTGGCCCCTCAGCAACGAAGGGGACTTCATCCCTCAACCAAGAGCGCGCCAGGAGGCACGTTTGCAGAGTAGTGGAGAAAGGGGCTGGCGAGTTGCTTCCTTTTTATTTTTATTTTTGGAAGGGGGGCTGTGTGGCCCCCATTCCCTTGACCCTTTTGGGCCCGGGCACCCCATCCCACGGGGCCTGACCCATTTTTCATTTTTTTCTAAAAATAAAAAGGGAGGGGGCGCGTGACCCCCCTCCTGAGGCCGATTTCAGCCCCGGGGACCCCACCCCCGCCTTTGCTTATTTTCATTTTTTTAAAGGGGAGGGGGGCTGTGTGGCCCCCCTCCCCAGGGCACTTTCGACCCCCAGGGATCCCATCCTCGGGGCCCGGCCTATTTTTTTAATGTTTTTTTTTTTAAAGGGAGGGGGGGGCGAGCGGCCCCCCTCCCAGGCCATTTTCAGTCCTGGGGACCCCATCCCTCAGGGCTTGCCATTATTTTATACATGTTTCATTGTCATCGAGTGGCCCCCCTCCCAAGTTTGATTTCGGTCCCGGGGACCCCATCCCCCGGGGCCCGGCCATTCCTTTTTTTTTAAAAAGGGAGGGGGGCCGAGTGCCCCCCTCCTGGACCATTTTCAGCCCGGGGACCCCATCCTCCAGGGCATTGCCATCTCTAAAGGGGCCGCAGGGGAGCCTGAAGGCCCCCGCAGTCCCGGCTGGCTCTCGCCTCCTGCGGGAGCCAGTATGGCTTTTCACCCCAAGGGAGCTGCTGACATGCAGCTCCCTGGGGGTAAAAAGCAAAGTGTACTTGCTTTGAACAAGCGAAAGCAAAGTGCTCTCGCTTGTTCAAAGCGAGTACACTGTTTGCTATGGGATGGCGGGAGCAGTGCTCCCCCATCCCATAGCAAACTGGAATATCCAGGGGGGGGCACCCCGGGACATTGCTGGAGCCGGCCCTTGGGGGTGGCGGTCCCCAGGGCCATGGAGGGCTCCACGATGTTTAAAGCCCCGGGGGAGGTGGTGGTCCCCGGGGCCCGCAATGGACCCCCGCATTTAATTTATGTATGCCCCGGGGAGGTGGTGGTCCCAGGGCAGTGTGTGGGGGCTCGAGCCCCCCCACACTTCATTTTTTAAATATAGCCCCGGGGAGGTGGCAGTTCCCGGGGCTGCGGGGAGGCAGCTTGGCCCCCCGCATTTAATAACTATAGCCCGGGGAGGTGGCGGTCCCTGGGGCTGCGTGGTGGGGCAGGAGCCCCCCCACGCATTTTTAAACAATAAAGCCCCGGGGAGGTGGTGGTCCCCAGGGCTGCGGGGGGCCGCGCGCCCCCGCATTTAATTACTTTAATTACATTAGGTGGCAGTCCCCGGGGCAGTGGGGGCCCCCGTGGGCCCCCTCATCATAATTTGGCATTGCCCCGGGACCTGGCCCACCCGGTAGCTTAAAAGGAACGAAGCGCGGAAGACCGCGCTTCATTTTTTTTAAAAAAACAGCGGGATTCGTGCACCCAGCGCAATCCAGCTGAATTTTGTTTAAAAAAAAAAGGTTTTTCCAGCCCTGCGGGTCATTGTGGGACCCCTGACCACGCCTAGGGGGTCAGGGTGTTCCTACCCTACCCCCTTTTCTTGTTTTTAATCCTTTTTTTACCTTTTTTCTTGTGACTTGGTTCAACCGAGTCACAAGATGGCTGCCAACACTTCCTGGTTGGAACTGTTGGCAGCCAATCAGATTACAGGCTCGAGATCGGGAGGGTTCGCGGATCCTCCGCGGGGATATTTGTATCTCTGAGAAATGTTTACATTTCTCAGGAACTACTGAACGGATGTACACCATTTAACAAAAAGAGTGAACTTTGGACCAGGAGCTACCTTTTGGCAAATTTGGTGTAATTCGTACAGCAGTTCGGGCTGTAGCTGTGTCAACAGTTTCCTATGGAAATTAATATTGAGAAAACGCATTTTGGGACCCCCTCTTTTTCTCAGTCCCGCATGACAAATCACCCCGAAACTTTCAAAACAGGAGCCGACCTGACCGCCCCATTAATTTTGAAAATTTTGCGACGCAAAGATATTGGCAATAAAGACATACAATCCTCTGAAATAAAGAGAAATGCCTGCACTCCAACATGGGGATACGCCATTCACTTTTATTGGCAAGCCAGCAGCACTCATGACGCGTTTCGGCTTTTACCATAAGACTTTATCAACTGAAAGGAGCGCCGTGCTTGGTTTATATACATGCACGTGCGTTTAACTAAAACCATGTGGCAATGCTTATGCTCTCGTTCCCCGTATATATATGCAAAAAAGAAGCAGAGAACTCTGGGTAATTCCCAAGTTTAGGTGGAGAGCAGCTCCTGTATAGATCACCGTACAACACCAGCGACACTCTGAATTTGCTCACCTCAAATGTCTGGTTTCCTATCAAAGTTTTTAAGCCTAGAATTAGCACAGTGCCATCCACATTGAGATAGATAGGGACAAAGTCTTTTGCTATTTCTACAGCAAAGTCTTTAAGCATAGGATTAGCACAGTGCCATCCATGCCGAGCTGTAAAATGACAAAAGCCATTTATCACTCAAGGCACAGTATTACAGATTTGGATTGGTAAAATACCATTCAAGCCAACCTGAAATGAATAAAAGCAACCCCTGACACGTGTTTCGCTTTAATTATAGCTCTTCAGAGAGGTTTAGCTTTGTCCAGACACCAGGGAGCACCCAGTATAAGTCAAAACAATAGCCTTGCAGGCATAGAGTGCCACATAAATTATGCAAAAAAGAAGCATAGAACTGGGTAATTCCCAAGTTTAGGTGGAGAGCAGCTCCTGTATAGGGCACCCTACAACACTAGCGACACTCTAAATTTGCTCACCTTAAATGTCTGCTTTTCTATCAAAGTTTTTAAGCATAGGATTAGCACAGTGCCATCCACGCCGAGATGGAAAGGGACAAAGTCTTATGCCATTTCTACAGCAAAGTATATATATATAAAGCTAAGAAATACGAGGGGCTTATAAAAGGAGGAGACTCTTGATTATTTAGCCGATAAATGGGGACACCAGTTGGTGCTCGTCTCTTTTAGTGTTTTTATTGTTCTTATAAATATCTTAATATGTTTATAGTAGTGTTTTATAATTTTGCGGTGTCCCGACTGGCCTGTAATATATATGATGATCAAAGTACTTTAACGTTGTATTGTTGAGTGTGTATCTTTTATGGTCATATTTTTTTATGCCGAATAAAGATCATTATCTCTATATATATATATATATATATATATATATATATATATATATATATATATATATATATATATATACCTTACAGTAGCCACTCTGTCATTATAGTTAGGGTTACCAGAGATAGGAATGATCCTTTTTGGTGTTTCAATTGAATTGCTTTATTAGTAGGTAAGTTATAAGACAAAATACTTCATGATAACTGTGGACGCGGCAGTGCTGCGGTACTACCTAGGTAGTACCGTGGTACATGGCAATGACAAAACAGAATGTGATTGGTTAATCCAAACCTTTCCAAAATGAAAAGGCAGACATCTTGATTACAGTGCACTTTGAATGTGTTCTGTAATAACATACCAAATACTTCACATTACTTATGCTGCCCAGCACAGGATCAAATAAGGCAATGCAACACACTGTATAATGGTTGGACAAATTGGTTTCATTGGTTAATACCTTTTATAAAAAACGTATGGATTACCGATGTACTACTGCTGTAGTATCTAGGACGTACTGAGGTACCACTATGATGAAAAAAATGTATTTCACAATATTAAATTACATTATACATAATATAGGATGGCTCTTACAAGAGACTTTGGTTGTTTGGAAAAGAAAATAAACTTAGATATGTTGGATAAGCCAATATTTCAGGTTTGGATAACACCTCCCATGGAACGACTCCTGGTGGCCCTCCGAACTAGGACCCTCACCCACGCCGACAGACCATGCCTGCAAACTTGCCGTTATTCTGGACAGCAAGCTCACCATAAAAATCCAGATCAACGCATTTTCTTCCACCTGCTTCCTCACTCTTAGCATGCTCTGTAAGTTCTTCAAATGGCTCCCCGTCAACACCAGATGAACCGTCACCCAAGCCCTAGTCACCAGAATTCAGGAAGGACTCAAGACCTGGCTGTTCAACTGAACTCTCCTGAAGCAGCAAGACTCTCAGCGCCTGGATACCCTTGCAGGTGATTAGCTGCGCTTTATAAATCCTGTTTTATTGATGGATTGATTGAAAGGAAGATATGGTCTCCATATGTGGTGAAATGGACTCCATCTGGAGCTTCAGAAAATGTAATATTTAAATGAAAGATAGAGGACATTCTGTGGTGTCGCAGGAATGCATGCACTGTCTTGTTTACATGTCTGCAAGTTTTTTCAAACTTTGCAGAATTTACAGAAGACCTCTTCCACTTTTATCTCTGACAAATGTTGGAAAACACAAAATGTGTGTTGGGAAGCAGAGACATTAACTTTGAAAATGTGTCCTTCATTTATATTTCTTGTCTCACTCCTGTTAAGTGTTCAATATCATTTCCACCACAATTGAGGATATAAAGTGCTGATATTCACATGCACTGAGAGAGGAAATTAGAGGGAGTAACAGATGCCATCTCAAACCTCTTTTCCTAATTTAGGTATTCTCTACTCCTTTCAAATCTAAATTACCTCCAAAATAGGCTTTCTTTGCATGCTCTCTGGCCCAAAAAATAAAGCTATGACCAACAACCCAAACACGAACCATCTTGCTCCTGCACTCACATACAAGAATAAGGGATAGTCACCTACAGAAACAAATATATGCAGGCTTAAATAATTGGCCAGTACGAAACAACTTTACATTCACAACTTTTTAAAGGTGGACAATGACTGGGTAACATACATTTTGGGCTATAAATTTGGCACAATACTTCCAAGTTCTGTAATGATCTGGTTAAATAAACTAGACTACTACTATGAAGTTCCACATGTAGTACAAAGCCTTCTAAAACATACACAGCTGATCACACAATAATAAAAACCAATACAGCATTACATAACAAACAGAATAAATAAAGCAGTTTATAATTGCCTTCTCATAAAAAACACACCTATAACAAAAGCCTACTACTACTACATACATATTTTACATCATGACACTGAAAACCAATAGAAAATTAAATAACACCTACTATGAAGAAGTTTTGAATCATCTCATTGATTGATATCTGTAATTGGACTATAAACACAGCCCAATACTACCAAATAACAGCAACCTTCATTGACATTGTGGTCACTGTTGGAAAGCAATACAACTTTACTACTTCTACACACATATTATTACAGTGAATATGGATTACAAACATCATCAATCACATGAACATCTTTCTATATAAAAGAGATATGCAGCTTCCTTTCATATTGTTTTCACACTAAATTACTACAATAATTGACAATTTCTTACCCATTGTATTACGACCATAAGTAAGAAAACCCATTTTCCCTTTTATATTTTTGCTGCCAGATCTACTCTCATTGAACAAAATGCCCATAAAGCAATACCTCAGGAAGAAAAAATGGACATTGCACAACAGGGAGAGCAAATTAAAAAATATGCTAAACACAGAAGAAGGATGCCTACTCAAAGACAATACTATTGGTAAGAATACTGCACAAATATGTACTAGTTCAAAAAATAATTCTGTAAATAGTAAAAACCTTTGTGCTACATGTAGTGTCTTGCGAATTAGAAATGATGGAACCATTTTCACTCTAGATGGACTCCGTAGAACTGTGGCATAAGTGTTAGAGTGGAATGCACTGAAGATAGGTTTAGAATGCTGGGTTCGCAGTTACACACAGACGAATAAAGATGTGTATTACTAAGCTCCGTATGTGGTGTAGTCCTTTGCGCGTACCCAGACTGGGGAGGCCGCTACACTGCACAATTGCCAAACAAACATCTACCCACATTTATGCATTGTAAACGATCATGTGGTACATCTTCCAAAAATACATTCACTTTTACAAGAATAGACAAGATTAGGAATATTACAGCAAAGCACTACAAAAATAGTGTCCTCAACAATCTCCTTCAAAGACTTACATTTATACAGAAAAACAAGAACAAATTAAGATTCAGGGGGCATATTTACAAGCCCCTTGCGCCGCCGATGCATCACGTTTTGTGACGCACTGGTGGCGCAGTGTGGTGCTCCATATTTACAAGGACATTTAAATCCACCCTGCGTGGGTTTACGTGTCCTTGGAAATACGTCCCCTTTTAACGCAGCACTTTGCGTGAAAGGGGCATGCCATAGGAGTTGCTGTGGGTGTTCCCACGAAACGCCCACGGATTCTGCAGCATTCCCAGATTTACAACGTTTTGTAAACCTGGGAGGCGTAATGAGGCACAACGAGGAGAAATACTTTTATTTCCCCTCGTTGTTTCCTCTTGTTATTGTTTTTGTGCAGGAGGGTGTCCCCTCCTGCACAAAAACAATCATCCCCGCAACTCAGGCACCCCTGGTGCAAGGTTGCCTGCGTTGGCGCATTGCATCTAATTGTGCGCCAGCCCTGGGGAGAGCTCAGGGATACGTCATGTTGTTGTAAATATGACGCATCCCTTTGCTGCGAAAGTAACGCAGCGTGGTGCAGCCAAATGGCTTGCAGCACCGAGCTGCATTACTTCCTTGTAAATATGGCCCAAACTATATATTCAACATATTGTGCTTAACACATTTGTTGTGAAAAATAAAAGTAATTATGAATTGCATCAAAAGCCTAGACCATTTCATTTTAACGTGTAAGATATATAAATTATGTACAACTAAACTGAGTAGACTCAACTCATGTAACATTTTCCAGGGCACATGGAGGCATGCATCAAGCAATGAACTATACTTTCATGAGGAGAGTTACCATCAACAGAATAATTGTGTCCTGTCATTCACAAACATAGGCCGGTGTTATGAAGTTCTACATAGGAATGTAGTTAAAACAGAAAAAAACAAAAGAACAAAAACATATTATGTAATGACGATTTGGGTCAAAACAGGACAAAACAGAAAAACCTATATATGAATGGAATTGCGCTTTATTTGCAATATTCGAGAAAGAAACATCCAGTCAAAGCTAAGGACATTTCTGATGACATTTAGAAAATCAAGGCTACCTCAAAAAATTAAAATACTACAGAACATAGACGCCTGCCCATTTTGGACCAACACTAAGCTTGCCTCACAAATTTCATGAGTAACAACACATTTCATCACATTAAGATGCTTTTGACACATCATAGAACAATCAGAAAACTTGTGGGCAAGTTATAGTTTGTGAAAACACCATCATTGCAGTTAGAACAACTAAATGTATTACTATTGCTCTGTAATGCAGTACAAGTGAACACTAGAATGGACTACAATTAATCTAAATACTTAGATGCCCTTTCTAAAACTAATGTTTGTCCAAAGGTTGTTTCACTCAGAATGAACAACAAAATACATGAATGGACTTCAGCAGTTACAAAATGGATATTGTGGAATTTCAAGACAGAATTGCAGAAATACCAAATCAGATTTGCATTTGTTGCCGAAGAACACATTATAACAAACAAGCTAGAATTATTGATCTTGTTGAGAAATCTGAGAATGAGGAACAAATTGCATGGAGAAATGTAACTCCCTATTTATGGAAGAAAAATATGATGTTTGAGAATATAAGATAATCTGCAATTACTGTGTAGGAAAATTAGACCATAACTGGCTGCCTTCATGTGTGATTCACAACAATATGAGAATGTATCCTATTCCATCAGAACTAAGCCAACTTAATTTATATGAAAGCATTTTAATTCAAACTACACTTTTTTTCAAACTATTGTTAGATTGCAACCAAAATCTAGAACATTCCAGCCACATGAATTAGTACATGCATTCTAAGGAAAAGTTGTTTTTCTTCCATTAGATATCTTGAAAAACATAAACACTCTTGGGATACAACGCAAAATAGATAAACCTTTAGAGGTTTTGGCCAATGGAATACCTCCAAAGGACAAAACAAATTGGCAACAACTAATAAGGATAGACAAAATTCAGAAAGCTATAGCCTACCTTCAGAAAAACAATATACACTACGAATATTTGGACATTTCTATCTTCATCTCTTCTAACTACTTATCGTTAGACAAAGAATCTAAAAGTGGACAATTTCAACTAATTATTCAGGATGATCCTGAACCAATATATGAAGATTACAGTATACACCCAATACACTGATGATAAATGATGGGTGATGCTTTAGAACTTTATCAGATGAGAGAAAGTTTTTATGTCTGGGAAAAAACTCTAGAAGCCAGCTGTTATCCACATTTATTCTCCACCGGGAAAGGTGGACAATATGATGATCGTCCTGTCCAAATTTCAACATCAGAGTATACAGCAACCAAATTATATTCGGAGAATCCATGTTTTCATCAAAACATTCTTTACATTTGATGCACGCTGGAACTGGCTTTAACAATATAACAGCACATGATTTATTTGAAAATAACTTGATCAACTTCCGGTCTTTTCCAAACTTCTTGAAAAGCATGTTAACCTTCAACTGACTTCTTTGGTGGAGACTCTGGGATTCCTTCATCCTTCTCAGTCTGGTTTTAGAGCAGGTTTCTCCACCGAATCTACGTTACTTGGGGTTACCGAAATGTTGAGACGGCATCTGGATCATGGTGATAGGGTTGCTCTCATTTTACTTGATCTCAGTGCCGCCTTCGACACGGTGTCTCATATGATCTTGTTAAAAGCCTTGCAGTCTTTAGGCCTCGGAGGCTCAGCCTTACAATGGTTTTGTTTGTTCCTGGCTGATCGAACTTTTCAGGTTTTCTCTACCTTGGCAAGCTCTAATATCCATCGCTCTCCTTATGGTGTCCCCCAGGATTCTGTGTTGAGTCCTTTGTTATTCAATATCTATGTGCGCCCGTTGGCATATATTGCTGATGAGGTTGGGCTGTCCCTCTTTTCCTATGCGGATGACATGCAGATAATCTTTTCCCTTACTTCATCTAGGGGATCTGATTTATCTGCTCTCCAGGTAGGTCTGAGCAAAAATGAATCTTGGATGCAGAATAACTTGCTCAGACTAAATGGAGAAAAAACGGAGGTCATAATTTTAGGAAAAGAACAAGATCTCTGGGGACCGAAACATTGGCGCACTGAAATGGGCTTGCTACCTCAGCCAGTATGTCAAGTTCGCAACCTGGGTATCATTATTGACGACCATCTGTCAATTAAGCAACAAATTACTAATGTGGCTGCTACTTGCTTTACCATTCTGAGATGGTTGAGAAAAATTCTGTGGATGTTACCCCTCTCTGTTCAGCGTACTGTGGTTCAAGCCCTGATTACGTCTAGGCTTGACTTCGGTAACGTCCTGTACTTAGGTGCTAACAAAACTACAATACGTAGGCTGCAAGTGGTGCAAAATGCAGCTGCGAGGCTGTTGTGTCAGGTTCCCAGGATGATGTCTGCCACCGATTCTCTTCGCACTCTACACTGGCTGAAAGTGGAGAATCGTATCAAATTTAAGGCTTTGAGCTTTATGTTTAAAATTAAATCTGGAACAGCCCCACGATATTTACAATCGTTAGTCCAGTTGTATACTCCTTCTCGCCATTTGCGCTCTGCTGGACAGTCTAATTTTGCTATCCCTAGAATTAGACTGACTAGGATGGGCGGTAGGTCTTTCTCCTTCCTGGGCCCCTCCCTGTGGAACTCTCTTCCGATTTCTATACGGGAGGAAACTGTCCTTATCAGTTTTCGTAGGCAAGTGAAGACCTGGTTGTTCAATCAGTAATTCACCTTCTCTTTTCTGCTTACTCTACCTGCGGGCGCCGGGAAACCCCACGGGGTAGCTGCGCGCCTTATAAATTTAAATAATAAGAATAATAATCAACATCATGGCATGTCAGCGAGGAACAAATCAATATTGGTTTAGAAGACATAGAGAACTGAAATGTATGCTGAGAAATTTAGGACCACCAACATGGTTTATTACTTTAAGATGTGAAGAATATGCATGGGATGACTTGTATCAATCTCTACTAGAGGCAAATGGTAATATTCCAGATATTGCCACCAAAAGTCCTGCAGAATTATGTTCCTTAGATCTGGCTAATGTTTGCAGATATTTCAACCACAAATTTAAAACAATGTTTTAATACTTAACCAACAAAAAGAAAAATCCAATTGGAGAGGTACTTGATTATTTTTGAGAAAAAGAGTATCAAGCAAGAGGTGCACCACATATTCATATGCTTCTATGGATCAAAGATGAACCTAAGTTTGGATATGACTGTGATGAATCTGTCCTTCATTTTTATTGAACATTATGTCACTTGAGATACAGCAAAGAAAGAGCACAATGAGAAACTCTTTCAACAAGCGTCCCAATATCAATCACATAAGTTTTGTAAATACTGCTAAAGGAAATATCGGAAAAAATCGAAACTTTACTCTAAATGTCTATTTGGATTTCCTGGACCAGTTCTACAAAAAGGAAGAGTCAACAATTTCATGTAATCTGTAAGACATGCAGTTACAGGGAAATCACCAAAGAATACTAACAATCTTAGGTGATGACAAGGATCACAAAAGATCAACGACTACAACACTTTAATTCTACATATGTGGGATGCTAACATGGATATGCAAATTGTTGCAAATAACTTTAAAGCGGTTACACATTATGTTACTTCCTACATTGAAAAAGCTGAAAAGACAGATATGAAGGAAGTATGGGAATAAATATCTGCAGAGCAATCTTTAAATAAAAGGTTGTACCAATTTGGGGGGTGATTATGATGGCGGGCGGATCGCCATCGCCAGCCAGTCGGTGGCGATCTGCCCGCCATCTCCACCCGATTTACTCCCCGCCATATTACAATGGCGGGGGGTACCGCGGCGGACGCACTTTGCGTCCGCCGCTTTTCCTCCGGTCGGCAATCGTTCCTATTGCCGGCCGGGCGGAATTGGGGCCTGATATGGTGGCGGTGCCTAGCAGGCACCGCCATCCATTTCAGGATGTGTGTCTCAGAAGGCCTTTCCATTGCTGCGATGCCGCCATAGAAAGGCTGGCGGAGATGTGCTTTGGGGGCCCGTTGAGGGCCCCCAGGGGGGGTGAGGGGTGCACTTGGGAGGTACCCATGGTACCCCCCCTGCAGTTCCATGTACAAGGTGGCAGGCTTTGCGCGGTGCCTGCCACGTTGTGCATGGGAATGCACAACATGCTCATTTGGCATTGCGGCGAGTGCTGCTGTAAGCAGCACCCGCTGCAATGTCAAATATGCATAATGCGACCGCCAGGGTGGCGGTCGCATCCTAATAAGGGGTGCGGGACCGCCGCATGTCTGGCGGCTGGTCCCGTTTCCACTGGGATGGCGGGCGGACTAAAGCCCGCCCGCCATCCTAATCAGCCCCCTAGTCTTAAAATGTTATCTCACCGAGAGGTCAGTTCCTATGAAGCATATGACTGTTTGAGTTCTTCAAGCTTATATGGTAAATCCCGTGCAAATATGTAGCTTAGCTTAGGATTGTCATCAGCACGTCCAAGAGTTCTCGAAAGCCTACCTGAAATCGAGTACCTGGCTCATTTTGATCTGACTAACAAAGACATTTTGAAAACCAATACATTGAACACATATTACCCAACAGAAGTTATTTGTCAGAAAACTTATTGCTATGTGAAGTAGCTCAGTTCTACACATATTGAAATAATGTAGCTGAAGATATCAACATTTGAAAATATAGAGTTCAAAGGACCAATGGATGTTTAATACTTCATTGTAAACTTACTCTTATCAATCACCGTAAACTGAGTTGTGACACAGGAGAAGAAAAAAATATTCTAGTATTTATCATTTCTACAACTATTTAAACCATGGTGAATAGAAGAAGACATTATAGCCACATTTGAATCATGTATATAAAAATGACATTGCATTACCTCAATTTCAGACATATTTAGAAATGGTGGAACAAGAAACAGCAGAAGAGAATAACATTAATGCAGAAATACAACTCAATATTGAATCAACTAATAATACTTCCACTTCCAGAATTGTTGACCCACTTGGACAACCAATGATTGATAATGAAGCTGTGGTTGCCATGGAAATAGTTTAAGATGCAATGGACCAAGTGAAAAATGGCGTTGGGATTTTGGATTGCTTGGTATTACAATTAAATTCATAACAACTGCAAATATACAAAGAGATAAAGCAGTCTGTAGATCATGGAGTTCAACATAAAAATTAATTATGTGACTGTAGTACTTCAACCTACATTACAATATGCCAGCGGCCAAACTGGAATAGGGAAAAGTTTTCTTACTAAAGTAATTACTGCTTATGTGCATAAGACTACCAGTTCTAATTTATCTTGTGTCGTTACTGCTTCTACTGGATTAGTAGCAGATAATATCAACAAAATAACTTTACATCTTCTACTATAACTGCATGTGCAGGATCATAATAACATGCCGGTAACATGTTAGATAAATGTCAGGAACTTCGGCGAGTTTAAAAACCAATTAAAAGTTTTGATCATAGGGGAAGTCAGCATTGTTGTAAACTTAATGCCAGCTTTTGTTCATTTATGGATGCAAGAAGTACTGCGAACATCTTATGAGGTCCTCTTTGGAGGGAAACGTCATTGTTTTTGGGGACTTATTACAAATTACACCTGTTAAAGGTGAGCCAATTTTCAAAAAACATCTGCAGAACCAAACTTGGAATTCTTTAGGAAGTTTAGAGAATGTAAATATTTGGATGAATTTTGCATACAGACTATGCCCAGATATTACAAGACATTCACCTTAGCATTCTAACAAAAGAAACGAAGATTATGCTAAAGAAATGATGTGCAAGTATATTGTCTCCTAATCCTAATTCACCTGCTGAAGTTATGTATTTTCTTCTTTCACAATCACAATCGTGGTTTGCTTAATGCCATCTCTTCAAGAATTAGCTAAAATAAATAATGCAATGCTACATTTGGAAAACCAAGAAATAGTACATCTCCCTTGGAAGGATAAAGTTGAGACTCACGGACTAAACATACCTATTTGCAAATGTTTAGCTACCAAATATAAATAAATCGGTTCCACATACAGCAGGACTGGAAAAAGATTTACATTTGTGTAAAAACGTTAATTTATATCGCAATTTATATGTAGAAGAAGGGATCATAAATGGAGCCAAAGGATTTGTTTTGGACTTTATCATGTCTGCAAATGAAATGTAATTTATTCTGGTAAAATTTGACCACATTGAAGCCCCCCAAAATATCTTGATGCACAGCAAGGTTCTTTTTAAACTTGTCTTTATTAGCATTTTCCATACTTAAGGCATAAATTACTGTAGGAAGGTGGAATCTGACTATATGGTTGCCCCCACTTTTTTCCTGGTGTTTTGCTGGTTTATGACTTAGTTGGACTGGGACCCTGCTATTCAGGGCCCCAGTCTATCTGCTCTCTCTAAACGACATGGAGTGCACTCTAGGTGCACTAGTGATTGGATACTGTGGTGCCTTATGAGTCCCTAGTATATGGTACCTTAGGTGCCAAGGGCATAGGTACTTCACAGGCCTACCAGGGGCTGCAGCATGTGTTATGCCACCCCTGGGAAGCAGTCTAAATCTGACACCACAGGCCTGCTACTGCAGCCTGGGTGAGGTGGTGCTAGCACCCCTCACTGAGATATAGGTTTCCTATATCTCTCCTGCACACACATATAAACCTATCAGTCACCCCTAAGGCAGGCCCTATCAATCCTGAGGGCAGGGTGCTTGGCTTCTATGTGAGGGGGTGCCTCTGCCTGAGCAGGGCCCCTCTGCAGCTCTCAGAGTCTATTCTCTGGTGCTGTTTGTGGATGCGGTTAAACCATATACTATTAAGTGCATTATATCCTCGCGGTAAATGCTAACTTTGGAATGGCTGCATCAAAACATGTCGTGTTTGGTGTCAAACATCTTGGAATACTACCCCCCGCCAATCTTGGCGGCGGGGGTAGCATTCCACCCTTCTAGAGGGATAAGACATGTACCTGCTGTGGAAACGCGGTAGAATCCTAAAGAGCCCTGGCATCACAAAATGGATGCCACCAGTCACAGACACTGGGCTGCCCTCCTGCTGATGACCGAAACTCGCAGTGGAGGAAGCCCAACAATAGGCATCCTGTCACAGGGAGGTGTAACCACCTTCCAGACAGGGTTTAGTGTATTGGGGCTGGGTGGGTGCACTCTTAGAGTGCTTTGAAGTCCTGCACTGGGGGAGCAGAAGGCTCCTCTGTGCATATGCCAGTTCAAACCAGCTCAGGGGCTACCTGCCCCTGCTCTGGCGCGAAACTGGACAAAGGGAAGTGGGTGTAGCCACCCCTCCCTTGACCCTCCCATAGGTGGGGTCATAGAGCTAGTCCATCCCCTCTTTTTAGTATAAGAGGGGGAACCTTGCCATTGCAAAGCAGATAACCCCTGGACGACGCTCTACAGAAGAATCCTGGCCCTTCGACGTTCCACTACCTTTGGAAGACAGAAGAATCTCCCTTGGAGTCAAGGAGTGACTCCCCTGCTTGGCAGGCACCAAAAACGACAACGACGGTCGCAAACTACGCCGCTCCCGCCGGAGTCCGAAGTCCCTGCAGCCCAAGAAGTAGATTTCCTGACCTCTCCCAGGCCATCGTGAGTCCCCAGCGAAGCTGAGGCAAGTGGACCCCACGAGTAACGAGGAACCGCGACCCCTGGGTACCGTGCACTATTGTCGAGTGCAACCCCTTCACAACGTTCTACGAACTTGTGCTTTGGACCACGTGTGGTCCCGACCTCCAGCAGGAATCCCTCCGAAGATCAGAGGCCTACACCGTCCCGAGTGACCGTGGGCCCCTGTTGAGTGATTCCGCCCGAGGTGTCTTCGCGATCCCTTGCCCGCCGGCTTGTGGGTCCCCAGAAGACTTCTTAAAGAAACCAAAGGGCTCCCCTGGTTGCTCCAGGCCTGCCCTGACTTACCCTCGCTGGGTGAGTCCCTCAGACCTTGCTGGTCTGCGCCATCGACTTTTCTTCATCTCCCCGAGACTTGCTGCTGCCAAGGCTTGTTGGCTCCAATCGAGTTGCCGACACCGCAGTCAGCTGCAGACGTCGAGGGACACACCGAATCCAGCTCCTGGTCGTCGTCGACACCTCCTGGACCACGTGGCTGAAGAGTCAAGGCACCCGCAACCGACCTGAATCAACCGACGACGGTGGGCATCCATCTTCCTTGCCCCGGGTCACTGCCAAGTGACTTTGAACACTGTCCCCTCTGCTTTCAGGTCATCCTTCTTCAGAATCCAGGCTTGGATTCCACCGGACACTTCTTCAGCTCCCGCAAGCAGCAAGTCTTCTTTGTTCGCCATTGAAAACGACGCCGCGACCCGACACCAAAGGACACCTATGCACCCGGCTTCCCTGGGTGAGGTAACTCCAGCACTACGGTGCTCCTGTGGGTGTGGGCCCTAGAACTACTTACCCTGTAAGTGACTTGCTTGTAGGTTCTCCCGAAGTATCCTAAAACTCTTTATTTCCAACCGCGACTTGCCCCATTGAAGTCAACGGCGATCCGCGCCTGTGTATCCACACTGCACGCGTCCCCCGTGGGTCCTTTACTTACCTGCCTTGGGTGGTTTTGTGAGGCCCCAGCACTTCTGAAGGCCCTAGGCCTTGTCTCCCTGCAAGTCGTTGTCCCTAAGTCTCTTACTTAGTATATGGTCTGGTACGCCCCTAGGGCCCCAGCCATATTTTGTGCTTAACTTATTGTGAAACGTTGATTTGTGCATATGTTTGTCTTCTAATCTCATAAAGAGATTAGTAGAGAGTTATTTAGAAATAAATACATATATATTTGATATATATACCTGTGTGGTGTCTTTTCATTTGGTGATTCAAGAGATTATATGGTAAAACAAGCTGCTTTACATTCCTCCGAGACTTAGCCTGAAGGCTGCTCTCCACAGCTACCACTAGGATAGCTTTCTTTAAAAGGTTGTCTTAAACCTATCTACCATAAGAGTCGATTTGCCCTGGTGCAAGGTGTCCACTTTAATTAGTGAACAGCATATACCAGGCCAACTTCTCACATTGGTGGGCAGCGTGTGGGATTCCAGCTTGCCATTGTTTTACCAGAAAATCTCTATTTGAATTACTAACTGAAAACCATTATAGGTACTCAAGGTACATATAAAGTCAAGCTTAGTATCAATAAGTTCTACTGAACTTAGAGCTGTGTGCCAAGGGATAGCACACCCTTTCCACAGCTCAAGCTAGGATCAGTAGGCCACAAACTAGTGTAGGTAGTACAACACTGCACAACACTAGAATGTCCTTAAAGGGTGGACCCAGTGGATCCACTCAGCCTCAGTATAAGGACATGGCTTTCTCTGACTTGAGAGCCATGTGTGTTGACAGACACCTGAGGCTAGGACAGAGTCCCTCAACACTACACCTGATAGATCTGCTGACAGCAGATGACCTTAGATTGGCTCTAGGAGCTAAAGGGTCTGAATCAGTGGGTGGGTCAGTCATAGTATCTGGGTCAGATGATGAAAATCAGAATGACCAAGACTCTGTGATTGAAGGGCCAGGCTTCAAGGGGCCTGAAAAGGACAGAGGAATTCTCCCTAAGAGAACTGACAGAGAGGAGGAGAGGCACAGATCCCCTTCCAGGGAATCTGACCACTCTTATCACTCTGGCAGAGAATTTGTCCAGCAGAGGAGCTCATACTTTTCCTTAAGAGAGACCTCCTCTGAGAGAAGGTGCAAACTGCTCCAGTATGAGGAAGCCAAAGTGGCCCTCAGAACCAAGCAGTTGGCACTGGATAGGGAAGCCCTGGAGATCCAGAGAGCTTCTAGAAAAGAGGGGTTAGAACCCCCTGGTGGCAGCAACAGTGTCCCTAGAGGCAGAGAATATATTCCTGACCATAGGAACCTGAGCAAGGTTGTTCCTCCCTACCAGAGTGGGGATGATATCCACAAGTGGATAACTGCTATGGAGAGGGCCTGTAGAGTACAGCAGGTCCCCCAAAAGCAGTGGGCAGCAATCTTGTGGCTCTCCTTTTCAGATAAAGGAAGAGACAAGCTCCTCACTGTTAGAGAGGAGGATGCTGATGATTATGAGGTCCTGAAGAGTGCACTGATAGATGGGTTTGGCTTAACCACTGAAGCAGTACAGGTTGAAGTTCAGAGATACCCAGAAGGCACAGACTCAGGACTGGACAGACTTTGTAGATTGTGCATCCAAGGCTCTGGAGGGTTGGCTGGTTGGCAGTAGGGTTACTGATTTCAAAGGATTTTATAATCTAATGATGAGAGAACAGATCCTTAATAATTGTCAAAACCAGCTTTTACACCAGTACCTGGTGGACTCTGATCTGACCTCTCCCCAAGAATTGGGAAAGAAGGCAGACAAATGGGTCAGAACCAGAGTAAGGCCTAAGAATCAGGGTGGTGACCACAAGAAAGATTCTACCAAGTCCCAAGAGAAAGGTGGGGATAAATCTAAGGATAAGTCCACTACAGGGCCCCAAAAGTCCTCTTCTGGGGGTGGGTCCCAAACTCCTTCCTCTCCTGAAAAGAAACCCTATTGCCATGTCTGTAAAAAGCCTGGGCACTGGAAATCTGATCCCAGTTGTCCCAGGATTGGCAATAAAGAAAATGTTCCTCCAACAACTACTACCACCCCTCCTGGTACTACCAGTAGTAATCCTCCAGTTGGGAGTAGTGCACCCAAAAAGTTAGGTGCTTTTGCAAGAGGAACAGAGGTGGGCCCTAGTTCAGACAGGACCCCCTCAACAGACTCCTCAGATTCTGATGGTGGTATAGGATTTGCCACCTTTACCGTGGGTCCCACAGCATTGGGCAGGTACAGACTGGAGCCAATAATTAATGGTCAGAAAGCTGTGGCATTTAGGGACACAGGGGCTAGTGTCACCATGGTGGCAGGGAAACTAGTCCCCCCTCACCAGCTTTTACCTGAGTTTAAATACCAGGTGACCAACATTGATGGTGTCAGAACAGAGCACCCCATGGCCATAGTCAATCTCAGCTGGGAGGGGGTCACAGGCCCAAAAAGAGTGGCAGTGTCCCCAACCTTACCTGTAGATTGCCTGATGGGCAATGATCTGGAAATTTCAGCCTGGGCTGAAATTGAACACCAAACCCATCTGAGGATGTTGGGTGTCCCTGTAAAGGTTAGTGGGGCTGTGATGGCCACAGCCCCAGCCCAAGATTTTGGAGAGATGGAGCCTGGAAGAATGGCCCACTCTCCCCCAGAAGAGAGCACAAGGGTTGAAGAAAAGTCTTCTTCCCTCCAGACAGTAGGTAAGGGTCAGCCTCCTCAGGGAACTGACCCTCCCCCTAGTGAAGGAACTGCCACAGAGGTAGTCAGGCCTGGCCTGGCCCCACCCCTGATGGCAGAGGACCCTTCCAAGGTGGTACCCAGTCTGGAGCAGGTAAACTGCCCCTCTCTACCCTGCCTCAGTCAGCCCAGGGCTGCAGAGGTCAGGGAGGTCAGTGGACCCCCCAGGGCCCCCTGTCCAGAGGAACCCCCCATCAGCAGATTAGGGGCACCCAGTCTAGTAGCCCTAGCCAGGTGAAAATTCCTCAACCCACTGAGGGATCCCCCATACCTTTATGTAGGGACCTCCCCCAGAAGGACTCTGTTAGGCAAGGGCAAACCTGGGACCAAAAGGTTCCAAACATGCCATGTCCCTCCAGTGTTCCATCCAAAGGGACCCAACCCCCAGCTGTAGGCAGTCAAAGGTTGACCCTTAGAGCAAAGTGCAACTCAGTCATGGAAAGACAGGCATACATGGTGACCAGTGATCTGAGGAAGCTGAGGCCAACCTTCCTAGGGCCTCACTTCCCTACTCAGACACCCCACCAGCCTTGTACTTTACCAAAGCACACCAGAGGTAGTGATTCCCCATGGTGGAGACCCTCTCATACCCTTAGGGTGAGGGATTGCTTAGTGGACCATAAGACAGGGGGCAACCATGCTAGTGCAGGTGCTTCCTTATATGACCACTTAATCAATAAAGGCTCAACTGGTCAAGGTTAGCCTTATCTCCTTTCGTTTGGGGGGGGTTATGTAGGAAGGTGGAATCTGACTATATGGTTGCCCCCACTTTTTTTCCTGGTGTTTTGCTGGTTTATGACTTAGTTGGACTGGGACCCTGCTATTCAGGGCCCCAGTCTATCTGCTCTCTCTAAACGACATGGAGTGCACTCTAGGTGCACTAGTGATTGGATACTGTGGTGCCTTATGAGTCCCTAGTATATGGTACCTTAGGTGCCAAGGGCATAGGTACTTCACAGGCCTACCAGGGGCTGCAGCATGTGTTATGCCACCCCTGGGAAGCAGTCTAAATCTGACACCACAGGCCTGCTACTGCAGCCTGGGTGAGGTGGTGCTAGCACCCCTCACTGAGATATAGGTTTCCTATATCTCTCCTGCACACACATATAAACCTATCAGTCACCCCTAAGGCAGGCCCTATCAATCCTGAGGGCAGGGTGCTTGGCTTCTATGTGAGGGGGTGCCTCTGCCTGAGCAGGGCCCCTCTGCAGCTCTCAGAGTCTATTCTCTGGTGCTGTTTGTGGATGCGGTTAAACCATATACTATTAAGTGCATTATATCCTCGCGGTAAATGCTAACTTTGGAATGGCTGCATCAAAACATGTCGTGTTTGGTGTCAAACATCTTGGAATACTACCCCCCGCCAATCTTGGCGGCGGGGGTAGCATTCCACCCTTCTAGAGGGATAAGACATGTACCTGCTGTGGAAACGCGGTAGAATCCTAAAGAGCCCTGGCATCACAAAATGGATGCCACCAGTCACAGACACTGGGCTGCCCTCCTGCTGATGACCGAAACTCGCAGTGGAGGAAGCCCAACAATAGGCATCCTGTCACAGGGAGGTGTAACCACCTTCCAGACAGGGTTTAGTGTATTGGGGCTGGGTGGGTGCACTCTTAGAGTGCTTTGAAGTCCTGCACTGGGGGAGCAG
Source organism: Calotriton arnoldi (assembly GCA_963921515.1). NCBI lineage: Eukaryota > Metazoa > Chordata > Amphibia > Caudata > Salamandridae > Calotriton > Calotriton arnoldi. The sequence continues at coordinate 87,495 of CAWUFW010021081.1, read as the reverse complement.
AAGGCTCCTCTGTGCATATGCCAGTTCAAACCAGCTCAGGGGCTACCTGCCCCTGCTCTGGCGCGAAACTGGACAAAGGGAAGTGGGTGTAGCCACCCCCTCCCTTGACCCTCCCATAGGTGGGGTCATAGAGCTAGTCCATCCCCTCTTTTTAGTATAAGAGGGGGAACCTTGCCATTGCAAAGCAGATAACCCCTGGACGACGCTCTACAGAAGAATCCTGGCCCTTCGACGTTCCACTACCTTTGGAAGACAGAAGAATCTCCCTTGGAGTCAAGGAGTGACTCCCCTGCTTGGCAGGCACCAAAAACGACAACGACGGTCGCAAACTACGCCGCTCCCGCCGGAGTCCGAAGTCCCTGCAGCCCAAGAAGTGGATTTCCTGACCTCTCCCAGGCCATCGTGAGTCCCCAGCGAAGCTGAGGCAAGTGGACCCCACGAGTAATGAGGAACCGCGACCCCTGGGTACCGTGCACTATTGTCGAGTGCAACCCCTTCACAACGTTCTACGAACTTGTGCTTTGGACCACGTGTGGTCCCGACCTCCAGCAGGAATCCCTCCGAAGATCAGAGGCCTACACCGTCCCGAGTGACCGTGGGCCCCTGTTGAGTGATTCCGCCCGAGGTGTCTTTGCGATCCCTTGCCCGCCGGCTTGTGGGTCCCCAGAAGACTTCTTAAAGAAACCAAAGGGCTCCCCTGGTTGCTCCAGGCCTGCCCTGACTTACCCTCGCTGGGTGAGTCCCTCAGACCTTGCTGGTCTGCGCCATCGACTTTTCTTCATCTCCCCGAGACTTGCTGCTGCCAAGGCTTGTTGGCTCCAATCGAGTTGCCGACACCGCAGTCAGCTGCAGACGTCGAGGGACACACCGAATCCAGCTCCTGGTCGTCGTCGACACCTCCTGGACCACGTGGCTGAAGAGTCAAGGCACCCGCAACCGACCTGAATCAACCGACGACGGTGGGCATCCATCTTCCTTGCCCCGGGTCACTGCCAAGTGACTTTGAACACTGTCCCCTCTGCTTTCAGGTCATCCTTCTTCAGAATCCAGGCTTGGATTCCACCGGACACTTCTTCAGCTCCCGCAAGCAGCAAGTCTTCTTTGTTCGCCATTGAAAACGACGCCGCGACCCGACACCAAAGGACACCTATGCACCCGGCTTCCCTGGGTGAGGTAACTCCAGCACTACGGTGCTCCTGTGGGTGTGGGCCCTAGAACTACTTACCCTGTAAGTGACTTGCTTGTAGGTTCTCCCGAAGTATCCTAAAACTCTTTATTTCCAACCGCGACTTGCCCCATTGAAGTCAACGGCGATCCGCGCCTGTGTATCCACACTGCACGCGTCCCCCGTGGGTCCTTTACTTACCTGCCTTGGGTGGTTTTGTGAGGCCCCAGCACTTCTGAAGGCCCTAGGCCTTGTCTCCCTGCAAGTCGTTGTCCCTAAGTCTCTTACTTAGTATATGGTCTGGTACGCCCCTAGGGCCCCAGCCATATTTTGTGCTTAACTTATTGTGAAACGTTGATTTGTGCATATGTTTGTCTTCTAATCTCATAAAGAGATTAGTAGAGAGTTATTTAGAAATAAATACATATATATTTGATATATATACCTGTGTGGTGTCTTTTCATTTGGTGATTCAAGAGATTATATGGTAAAACAAGCTGCTTTACATTCCTCCGAGACTTAGCCTGAAGGCTGCTCTCCACAGCTACCACTAGGATAGCTTTCTTTAAAAGGTTGTCTTAAACCTATCTACCATAAGAGTCGATTTGCCCTGGTGCAAGGTGTCCACTTTAATTAGTGAACAGCATATACCAGGCCAACTTCTCACATTGGTGGGCAGCGTGTGGGATTCCAGCTTGCCATTGTTTTACCAGAAAATCTCTATTTGAATTACTAACTGAAAACCATTATAGGTACTCAAGGTACATATAAAGTCAAGCTTAGTATCAATAAGTTCTACTGAACTTAGAGCTGTGTGCCAAGGGATAGCACACCCTTTCCACAGCTCAAGCTAGGATCAGTAGGCCACAAACTAGTGTAGGTAGTACAACACTGCACAACACTAGAATGTCCTTAAAGGGTGGACCCAGTGGATCCACTCAGCCTCAGTATAAGGACATGGCTTTCTCTGACTTGAGAGCCATGTGTGTTGACAGACACCTGAGGCTAGGACAGAGTCCCTCAACACTACACCTGATAGATCTGCTGACAGCAGATGACCTTAGATTGGCTCTAGGAGCTAAAGGGTCTGAATCAGTGGGTGGGTCAGTCATAGTATCTGGGTCAGATGATGAAAATCAGAATGACCAAGACTCTGTGATTGAAGGGCCAGGCTTCAAGGGGCCTGAAAAGGACAGAGGAATTCTCCCTAAGAGAACTGACAGAGAGGAGGAGAGGCACAGATCCCCTTCCAGGGAATCTGACCACTCTTATCACTCTGGCAGAGAATTTGTCCAGCAGAGGAGCTCATACTTTTCCTTAAGAGAGACCTCCTCTGAGAGAAGGTGCAAACTGCTCCAGTATGAGGAAGCCAAAGTGGCCCTCAGAACCAAGCAGTTGGCACTGGATAGGGAAGCCCTGGAGATCCAGAGAGCTTCTAGAAAAGAGGGGTTAGAACCCCCTGGTGGCAGCAACAGTGTCCCTAGAGGCAGAGAATATATTCCTGACCATAGGAACCTGAGCAAGGTTGTTCCTCCCTACCAGAGTGGGGATGATATCCACAAGTGGATAACTGCTATGGAGAGGGCCTGTAGAGTACAGCAGGTCCCCCAAAAGCAGTGGGCAGCAATCTTGTGGCTCTCCTTTTCAGATAAAGGAAGAGACAAGCTCCTCACTGTTAGAGAGGAGGATGCTGATGATTATGAGGTCCTGAAGAGTGCACTGATAGATGGGTTTGGCTTAACCACTGAAGCAGTACAGGTTGAAGTTCAGAGATACCCAGAAGGCACAGACTCAGGACTGGACAGACTTTGTAGATTGTGCATCCAAGGCTCTGGAGGGTTGGCTGGTTGGCAGTAGGGTTACTGATTTCAAAGGATTTTATAATCTAATGATGAGAGAACAGATCCTTAATAATTGTCAAAACCAGCTTTTACACCAGTACCTGGTGGACTCTGATCTGACCTCTCCCCAAGAATTGGGAAAGAAGGCAGACAAATGGGTCAGAACCAGAGTAAGGCCTAAGAATCAGGGTGGTGACCACAAGAAAGATTCTACCAAGTCCCAAGAGAAAGGTGGGGATAAATCTAAGGATAAGTCCACTACAGGGCCCCAAAAGTCCTCTTCTGGGGGTGGGTCCCAAACTCCTTCCTCTCCTGAAAAGAAACCCTATTGCCATGTCTGTAAAAAGCCTGGGCACTGGAAATCTGATCCCAGTTGTCCCAGGATTGGCAATAAAGAAAATGTTCCTCCAACAACTACTACCACCCCTCCTGGTACTACCAGTAGTAATCCTCCAGTTGGGAGTAGTGCACCCAAAAAGTTAGGTGCTTTTGCAAGAGGAACAGAGGTGGGCCCTAGTTCAGACAGGACCCCTCAACAGACTCCTCAGATTCTGATGGTGGTATAGGATTTGCCACCTTTACCGTGGGTCCCACAGCATTGGGCAGGTACAGACTGGAGCCAATAATTAATGGTCAGAAAGCTGTGGCATTTAGGGACACAGGGGCTAGTGTCACCATGGTGGCAGGGAAACTAGTCCCCCTCACCAGCTTTTACCTGAGTTTAAATACCAGGTGACCAACATTGATGGTGTCAGAACAGAGCACCCCATGGCCATAGTCAATCTCAGCTGGGAGGGGGTCACAGGCCCAAAAAGAGTGGCAGTGTCCCCAACCTTACCTGTAGATTGCCTGATGGGCAATGATCTGGAAATTTCAGCCTGGGCTGAAATTGAACACCAAACCCATCTGAGGATGTTGGGTGTCCCTGTAAAGGTTAGTGGGGCTGTGATGGCCACAGCCCCAGCCCAAGATTTTGGAGAGATGGAGCCTGGAAGAATGGCCCACTCTCCCCCAGAAGAGAGCACAAGGGTTGAAGAAAAGTCTTCTTCCCTCCAGACAGTAGGTAAGGGTCAGCCTCCTCAGGGAACTGACCCTCCCCTAGTGAAGGAACTGCCACAGAGGTAGTCAGGCCTGGCCTGGCCCCACCCCTGATGGCAGAGGACCCTTCCAAGGTGGTACCCAGTCTGGAGCAGGTAAACTGCCCCTCTCTACCCTGCCTCAGTCAGCCCAGGGCTGCAGAGGTCAGGGAGGTCAGTGGACCCCCAGGGCCCCCTGTCCAGAGGAACCCCCCATCAGCAGATTAGGGGCACCCAGTCTAGTAGCCCTAGCCAGGTGAAAATTCCTCAACCCACTGAGGGATCCCCCATACCTTTATGTAGGGACCTCCCCAGAAGGACTCTGTTAGGCAAGGGCAAACCTGGGACCAAAAGGTTCCAAACATGCCATGTCCCTCCAGTGTTCCATCCAAAGGGACCCAACCCCCAGCTGTAGGCAGTCAAAGGTTGACCCTTAGAGCAAAGTGCAACTCAGTCATGGAAAGACAGGCATACATGGTGACCAGTGATCTGAGGAAGCTGAGGCCAACCTTCCTAGGGCCTCACTTCCCTACTCAGACACCCCACCAGCCTTGTACTTTACCAAAGCACACCAGAGGTAGTGATTCCCCATGGTGGAGACCCTCTCATACCCTTAGGGTGAGGGATTGCTTAGTGGACCATAAGACAGGGGGCAACCATGCTAGTGCAGGTGCTTCCTTATATGACCACTTAATCAATAAAGGCTCAACTGGTCAAGGTTAGCCTTATCTCCTTTCATTTGGGGGGTTATGTAGGAAGGTGGAATCTGACTATATGGTTGCCCCCACTTTTTTCCTGGTGTTTTGCTGGTTTATGACTTAGTTGGACTGGGACCCTGCTATTCAGGGCCCCAGTCTATCTGCTCTCTCTAAACGACATGGAGTGCACTCTAGGTGCACTAGTGATTGGATACTGTGGTGCCTTATGAGTCCCTAGTATATGGTACCTTAGGTGCCAAGGGCATAGGTACTTCACAGGCCTACCAGGGGCTGCAGCATGTGTTATGCCACCCCTGGGAAGCAGTCTAAATCTGACACCACAGGCCTGCTACTGCAGCCTGGGTGAGGTGGTGCTAGCACTCCTCACTGAGATATAGGTTTCCTATATCTCTCCTGCACACACATATAAACCTATCAGTCACCCCTAAGGCAGGCCCTATCAATCCTGAGGGCAGGGTGCTTGGCTTCTATGTGAGGGGGTGCCTCTGCCTGAGCAGGGCCCCTCTGCAGCTCTCAGAGTCTATTCTCTGGTGCTGTTTGTGGATGCGGTTAAACCATATACTATTAAGTGCATTATATCCTCGCGGTAAATGCTAACTTTGGAATGGCTGCATCAAAACATGTCGTGTTTGGTGTCAAACATCTTGGAATACTACCCCCCGCCAATCTTGGCGGCGGGGGTAGCATTCCACCCTTCTAGAGGGATAAGACATGTACCTGCTGTGGAAACGCGGTAGAATCCTAAAGAGCCCTGGCATCACAAAATGGATGCCACCAGTCACAGACACTGGGCTGCCCTCCTGCTGATGACCGAAACTCGCAGTGGAGGAAGCCCAACAATAGGCATCCTGTCACAGGGAGGTGTAACCACCTTCCAGACAGGGTTTAGTGTATTGGGACTGGGTGGGTGCACTCTTAGAGTGCTTTGAAGTCCTGCACTGGGGGAGCAGAAGGCTCCTCTGTGCATATGCCAGTTCAAACCAGCTCAGGGGCTACCTGCCCCTGCTCTGGCGCGAAACTGGACAAAGGGAAGTGGGTGTAGCCACCCCTCCCTTGACCCTCCCATAGGTGGGGTCATAGAGCTAGTCCATCCCCTCTTTTTAGTATAAGAGGGGGAACCTTGCCATTGCAAAGCAGATAACCCCTGGACGACGCTCTACAGAAGAATCCTGGCCCTTCGACGTTCCACTACCTTTGGAAGACAGAAGAATCTCCCTTGGAGTCAAGGAGTGACTCCCTGCTTGGCAGGCACCAAAAACGACAACGACGGTCGCAAACTACGCCGCTCCCGCCGGAGTCCGAAGTCCCTGCAGCCCAAGAAGTGGATTTCCTGACCTCTCCCAGGCCATCGTGAGTCCCCAGCGAAGCTGAGGCAAGTGGACCCCACGAGTAACGAGGAACCGTGACCCCTGGGTACCGTGCACTATTGTCGAGTGCAACCCCTTCACAACGTTCTACGAACTTGTGCTTTGGACCACGTGTGGTCCCGACCTCCAGCAGGAATCCCTCCGAAGATCAGAGGCCTACACCGTCCCGAGTGACCGTGGGCCCCTGTTGAGTGATTCCGCCCGAGGTGTCTTTGCGATCCCTTGCCCGCCGGCTTGTGGGTCCCCAGAAGACTTCTTAAAGAAACCAAAGGACTCCCCTGGTTGCTCCAGGCCTGCCCTGACTTACCCTCGCTGGGTGAGTCCCTCAGACCTTGCTGGTCTGCGCCATCGACTTTTCTTCATCTCCCCGAGACTTGCTGCTGCCAAGGCTTGTTGGCTCCAATCGAGTTGCCGACACCGCAGTCAGCTGCAGACGTCGAGGGACACACCGAATCCAGCTCCTGGTTGTCGTCGACACCTCCTGGACCACGTGGCTGAAGAGTCAAGGCACCTGCAACCGACCTGAATCAACCGACGACGGTGGGCATCCATCTTCCTTGCCCCGGGTCACTGCCAAGTGACTTTGAACACTGTCCCCTCTGCTTTCAGGTCATCCTTCTTCAGAATCCAGGCTTGGATTCCACCGGACACTTCTTCAGCTCCCGCAAGCAGCAAGTCTTCTTTGTTCGCCATTGAAAACGACGCCGCGACCCGACACCAAAGGACACCTATGCACCCGGCTTCCCTGGGTGAGGTAACTCCAGCACTACGGTGCTCCTGTGGGTGTGGGCCCTAGAACTACTTACCCTGTAAGTGACTTGCTTGTAGGTTCTCCCGAAGTATCCTAAAACTCTTTATTTCCAACCGCGACTTGCCCCATTGAAGTCAACGGCGATCCGCGCCTGTGTATCCACACTGCACGCGTCCCCCGTGGGTCCTTTACTTACCTGCCTTGGGTGGTTTTGTGAGGCCCCAGCACTTCTGAAGGCCCTAGGCCTTGTCTCCCTGCAAGTCGTTGTCCCTAAGTCTCTTACTTAGTATATGGTCTGGTACGCCCCTAGGGCCCCAGCCATATTTTGTGCTTAACTTATTGTGAAACGTTGATTTGTGCATATGTTTGTCTTCTAATCTCATAAAGAGATTAGTAGAGAGTTATTTAGAAATAAATACATATATATTTGATATATATACCTGTGTGGTGTCTTTTCATTTGGTGATTCAAGAGATTATATGGTAAAACAAGCTGCTTTACATTCCTCCGAGACTTAGCCTGAAGGCTGCTCTCCACAGCTACCACTAGGATAGCTTTCTTTAAAAGGTTGTCTTAAACCTATCTACCATAAGAGTCGATTTGCCCTGGTGCAAGGTGTCCACTTTAATTAGTGAACAGCATATACCAGGCCAACTTCTCACAATTACCAATACAACAAAACATTGCAGCAGCATTAAACACAAAGAGCTGGCCAGAATTACATTGTACATGAGATGTCTCGTGAAGCCCCCACTAAGAGGGGGGCGTCCCACCCCATTAACAACATTTGGCACAGTGGTACAAATCGTGGGGGGGGGGGTCCAGCACAAGTACACAGCACCCCACTGAGCAGATTCTCTGGCACAGTGTTCACTACTGCGAGCGCCACTCATCATGTGCACTCATCCATGTCTAAGGCGAAGCCAGGGATATCACACGAGAAGGCCCAGTGAAACCATAAATAGCTACGGTCACTGTCCTCAAATGTTCCATCATCTTGCCACAGAGTTGCAAATCCAGCTCCTCGTTCTTGTCCATACGCACCCGCCGCAGTCTACCTTCCTCTGCAACCAACCACTCACTCAGATCTAACAATCATTTGCGCCACAGTGAGGGGACAGCAGTTATCCAATGTATATATATGTGTGTGCACAAGCAAATAATAATGAAACACTCACAAAAAAATCAAATGCATGGGATAAAACACAAGCAGGTAATAATGGAACACTCACAAGTTAAATAATAAGAGAACAAAACATGAACAGATAATAGTAATGGTAAAACACAGGCAAATAATAATAATGATGGAAGCAGATAATAATGGACAACCAATTCAAACAACAAGCACTGTCAAATGTCAGAAATAAGCACTGTCAAATGAGAGAATCAATTATAAAGAGCACAACATGAAAACATCATAGAGCAATAAAATTCATAACTGATAAATCACCATTTGAGTGCACATCATTCTGGTCAGCTCAACTGGGAAGCCCTTGACGGTCAGCCAGAAGTCTCAATGGGACAGCAAGACTTTCTCGTGATGAAGCGTCCATCTCATGAGTGAGCTTCTGATTCAGCACCAAGAGATCCTGGGCCAGATGTACAACCCGCCAATTAGCGAGTCGCAAATTGTGTCACATTTGCAACTCCCAATTTGCGACTCGCTAATTGGAATGCACAACAGTGTCTCAGACACTGTTTGCGATTCCTAATGGGGTCGCAAATTGCATGCCTCATTAATATTAATGAGGCAGGTGCAATTTGCGACCCCTTTTGGAATGGCTAGTATTCACAGAGATGGTGGCCTGCTGGGGTCAGCAGACCACCATGTCTGTGACTGCTTTTTTAATAAAGCAGTTTAAAAAAAAAAAATGCATTTAAAAAAGAAAAATGAAACTTTTCAGTATCATTTTTTTAAGGGCAGGCAGTGGTCTCTGGGACCACTCCCTCCTCTTAAAAAATATTTTCCCACATACTCAAAAAGGGGAAGGGGAACACTCACAAGTTAAATAATAAGAGAACACTTGGGGACCCCTTCCCATTTGCGAGTGGTTTACCACCTACTTGAAGTAGGTGGTGAACTGCGAGTGTTTTGCAAATGCGGCCGCAAAACATCAGTACATAGCATGTTGACTCGCTATTAGGAAGGGACGCCCCTTCCTAATTGCGAGAGTCGCAAATGCTATTTTGCGAATCAGGCTGTTTTGCTCTGTGCTAAAGAGAAAGTAAACAATCCTACTCTGAAGCTAGAAGGAGACACAAAATGAAATCAAAAGTTAAAATGTAAGAGCACACAAATTGATGTTGTACATTTAAAATTAAGTAAGTTAAAACACATAGAGTCAATTAAAACACCTTGTCAAAAGTCATCACATGATCCCACAATGCATACAAAAGCATATCGCACTACAGGGGCCTTACGTAAAACCTTCCGAACCGCCTGCTCCCATGCCACTTCAACCTGCCCCACTATGCAGGGGTAGGCAGCCAGCACCCTGGTGCCACTTATTAGCAGCTTGGGGAGGGTGTCTTCATCCACTAAGCTGTCCAGCAGGCTCTTTTCCCAGTTGGGGTAAACCACACCACAGAGCAGCGTACTGCAGCAGTCCTGCAAGATGATAGAGCTGAAAATCTGGGAAACACAGCCCGCCCTCATCGGGGTCCAGTTTCAAAATATCTCTTGCCCACCCACACTGTTACCAAAAGGCTATTGAGTTCCATGAATATGGCCCTCGGGAAATCACAGAAAGAATTCTGCATCGTGTACAGACAGCGGGGCAGCAGCACCATCTTACTCAGGGCTACCCCACCCATCACTGACAAAGGGAGTTTTTTCCAAAACTGGACCGATGTACGTAAACCAGCTATTACCCTTCCCATAATTCGGTTATCCTGGGGTCCTGCCTCGTGGGCAGCTTACATGCCCAAACACCCGGAACTTCACTAGCTCTCAGGGCAGTTCTACCTCAGGGAGTTCTGGCCTCGGAGCCCCACCAGACCAGCTAATGGGATCAACACCATCTTGGTTCATTTTAATGTGCAGTCCGGAAGCCCTACCAAAATCCTCCAGCACTTCCATCAGTGCCAGAATCGAGCCAACCAGTTCACACAACATAGGAGAATGTTTTTGTTGTTGATCGACACAGTATGCACTGTGGTCCCCACTCGAACACCCCATTCCGCCACGTCTTGCCTGAGGCACCCCACTAGGGGCTCCATTGCCAAGGCAAAAGGAGCGGGGATAAGGGACATCCATGTCTCCACATAAAAGGCCTCGGACACCACCCCGCCCATCCACACCCACGTAGTAGGCTCGGCATGTAGGAGACGCACCCACGACAAACATTCTGTCCCAATTCCATGACGCCGCAGGACCTCCCATAAATACTTCCAACCCGGGGTGTCGAATGCCTTCTTGACCCATAGTGCAACCAGCGCCACCTTCAGGTCTGTTCCTCGCCTCGAGCGCATCAAGTGCGACAAATGACGAAGATCCATGTGGGTGCCCCTTCCCGGCATAAACCCACACTGATCGTCTGCCACCAGGCACGACACTACCATCTGTAACCTAATGGCCAATACCTTTTAAAGGAGCTAAACCTCCACATTTAACATGGAGAGCGGTCTATAAGAGTTTGGGTCCCTGGGTCTTTGTCAGGCTTAGGTAGCATCACTATGAGCGCCTCACGCATAGGTGCTGGCAGCGAGCCCTGGTGTTTAGCCTCCAGGATCATCTCTCGCAGTTTGGGGACCAATAGAGTGGAGTAGGTTTCGTAGAATTCCACCGGTAAACCATTGCGACTGGGGCATTTACCATGGGCCATGTCACATATCGCCATGCTGAGTTCCTCAGCTCGAAGCTCACCCTCCAGGCTTTCTCTCTGCTCATCGGTGAATTGAGGCAGCTGCACTCTGTCCAGGAAGGCACCCACTGCATGGCCAGTGTCACGCGCCGGTGCTGCATACACCCCTGCCAGATGGTCATGCAGGAGAACACTGATGCCCATCTGGCTGGCCACAGAAGTGCCGCCCATCCGGGACAAAGATAGAATCAGTGGGGGGTGGGCGCTCCCGCTAAAGAAGTCACGCTAACAAGTACCCTGATTTGTCCCCCTCCCGGTGTAACCATTGTCTGTATTCCCGCTTGGTGACACAGTCCAGTCTGTCCCAATTGTCGGCTACCGTGCACCGAGCCTCCAACAGCGCGACGTCTAACACTTCTAGCTACCCATGTCGTTGCTGCAAGTTGGTCAGCGCTCCCTCTGCTTGCATTAGGTCCCTTCCCAGACTTTGCCGAGTGCCACACACTCGGGAAAGGCTCACCCCCGGCACCACTACTCGGGAAAGGCGTCCCACTCTGTGCCCCTCTGCTAGGTAGAATGCCATTTGTCCTCAAAATATCCTTGAAGGACCATCTGGATCTCCTCCCTATAGATCTGATCTTCCAGCGCCTCAGGGCAAAGTCGCCATAGGGGGATCTTGGGGTGTTGATGAGTCGCCCCATACTCTAATAACAGCGGTGCATGATCCAACAGAAATCGCACCAGGAATTGGACTCCCAGCACATTAGCGGCGCAATCAATCAACACCCGAAATCTTTCCAGGCGACTATATGCATCATGGGCAGGGGCAAAACAGGAAAACTCCTTCACACCTGGGTGGAGTTCTCGCCATACGTCTTTACAGGATAACCAGTCCATCGACTCCCTGAGTCCTGCCGTCATATGGGGTTTTGTTCAGTTATGGGCAGGGTGTCTATCCAGTCACCCATCAAACACACAGTTAAAATCACCTGCCCAAATGTTGGGCATTCCCACATACGGAATCAGCTCCTTTTCCAGAGTGTTAAAGAATTCTCCATCATCCACGTTCGAGGTGTACACATACATAAAATAACACTTCCGTGACATCCAACAGCCCATGGACCAAAACATAGCTGCCCTCAATATTAGCCAGAGACCCAAGGGGTGGCAGGAGACATGTGGAGCCATCCATATTGAAACTCCTCTGGCATAACTAGAGTAGGTCAATGAGAACAACTGTCCTCCAATTTTACAATAACCTTTGAGCCTCCCCATCAATCAAATGTGTTTCCTGAAGCAATGCTATGTGTATCCCTAACCATTTTAAGAAAGCATTCACCCTGTAATGTTTAATATAAGTGTTCAGGCCCTGAACATTCCAGGTGATCATACAGACATGTCCCGCCAATGCAATTCGCTTCCCACCACCCGACCATGGGTCCCCGCCAGACCCCCTGCATCCACCAGCAAGGGACACCGCAGACATCTCAATTCACTCACATTCCCCAGGGTGCCTTCCCACATAACAAACTGCTGCAAAATCAATATGTAAACAACAACTCTCCTCCTCCCCCACACCCCTGGTAAACACAGACAAACGCTAACCGGGTCTCCCCACTCATACCGAACCCAACCCCAGCCAAAACCCGCTAACTCAAGTGTGTGCTATAATACAATGGGAAGTAATGCAGTCCTTTGACTAAACACTTAAACTCTATCATGGGGGCTAGTCGCGCCTCCAGGCCAGTCCTGCAGAACAGACCAGAGTACACTCTGATCCCAAACAACACATGTTGAGAATAATATACCCATGCCAAACCAGAAATACTTACTGCTCAGGTATGTGCACAGCATTCACCCAGCATTCCAGACTGACCAACAATGCAAAAGGACAAAAATGATAGAACACTACAGGCAGAAAGAGAGACAGAGAGAGAGAAAAATCAGGAAAGAGGGACACGAGCCACAAATTTCCACGGTGGCCCAAACAGTGTGCCACAATGCCGTCTGCCTTGCAGTCCAATGACTCTCAAACAGCACTGCGGGGCTCCCTGGGGTGCACAGCGGGGGGAGGGCAGTGAGTCCAGCTAGAGTAAAGCGCCAAGCAGCAGCCGTCCAGTTGACCTTCACAGTGGCCTGTGTATCCATCGATGGGCCCCTGGAAGTTTCTCCAAGTGCCAATGGCAGATGGGCAGAGTCACCACACAGTCTCATGTGCTACTGACCGGAGAGGTCTGGCATTTCCTCAACCGCATCCGAGCCACTGTTGCTGACGTAGCCAATGTAACTGCCTCCATTAATGTTCTAGCCTCCTCCTTCTCCAACCGCTGCCATTCCACATCAAGCGTGCTGTCCGGCCTGACCACCACACAGGTAGCTGAATGAACGTCTCTCTGTTGGTTGCCATGACTCCCCCAGGTGCTCCACTACAATGAGATCTAGTCGACCCACCTGAGGCAGCCTCAGCGCCAGCACCAGGATCCTGCCCTTTCCCCGGACATCCAGCCAGTCCCATGTTTCCTCCGCCGTTACTGAGTCCCATGTTTCCTCCGGCACTACTGACAAAGTTGCACCGAAGAAAAACGCCAACCCAAAAAAATGAACGTGACGCCCCAACTGGTTCACAGAAGAACTGAAAACCCAGAAACGTGACTGCAGCAGAAGGAAAGAAGATGCCACACCAGTAAGACCCTCGAGGACCAAAAACACTTAAAGACACACTCAACCGATACCGCCACCCCCTGTAGAAAACCAAGAAAACCGCCCTAGTCAGCCGTGTCAAAGACAGCTCCAACAACAGCAAGGAACATTTCAACACAGTCAAGGAGTTCACCAACCCCTTGGCAACCGAAAACAACATCACACCCTTGCAAGCTCTCTGCTACACCCTCGTGGACTTTTTTCACAACAAAATCAACATCATCTACCAAGACTTCGCACCCAAACCCCCCGCTGAGGACAGCATCAACCGCATCACCCTGACTGATGTACACCCACACCAGCTCACCTCGTAGAACATCCTCTCCGAGAAGGAAACGGCATCCATCATGAGATCCATCAACTCTGGAGCCCCAGCAGACCTCTGTCCACACCATACATTCAACCTCGGCAATCAACCCATCAGCAAAGAACTTACCAAGGTCCTCAACTCCTTAATCACCATGGCCCACTTCCCCCAGAAATGGAAACATGCCGTCTTGATGCCGCTGCTGAAGAAGCCATCCGCGGACCCAGAGGAACCTAAGAACTACCAACCTATATCCCTGCTCCCTTTCCTAGCCAAGGTCATCGAGAAAGCCATTGACTTTCAGCTCACTAGACATCTGGAGAACCACAACCTTCTGGAACCCTTCCAATCAGGCGTCAGAGCTAACCACAGCATAGAGACAGATGCTGTTAGAGCATGGAGAAACAGCAGCCCTCATCTTCCTCGACTTCTCAGCAGCCTTCCACACCGTATCCCACCACACACTGTTAAATAGACTCCACTAGATCGGAATCCTAAGAGCAGCCCTCAAGTGGATCGCATCCTACCTCACAAGAAGAACACAGAAGTTGATCCTCCCGCCCTACTCCTCGCTCCCTAAGAACATCACCTGAGGTGCACCTCAAGGCTCATCCCTCAGCCCAGTCCTCTTCAATGTATACATGACACCCCTGGCAAACATCGTCAAGAGCTACAGACTCAACATCTGCTCCTACGCTGACAACACCCAACTCATCCTCTTCCTGACTAACGACTCAACGACCACCAAGGACAATTTCCACAGATGCATGAAAGACGTGGCCGCCTGGATAAACAACAACTGTCTCAAACTCAGCACCGACAGGACAGAAGTGCTCATCTTTGGGAAAGGCAAGAACATCCTCTGGAACAACGAATGGTGGCTACCTGAGCTGGGCCCAACCCTCAAACCCACCGAACGCACCCGTAACCTCGACATTGTCCTTGACAGCCAGCTATCTATGAAGAAACAGGTCAGTGCCATCTCTTCCGCTTGCTTCCTCACCCTCCGAATTCTCAGGAAGGTCTTCAGATGGCTCCCACCCAACACCAGGCGAACAGTCACGTAAGCTACCGTCACCGGCAGACTAGACTACGGCAACTCCCTCTAAGTAGAAATAACAGCCCAACTCATGACAAAACTCCAGACTATCCAGAAAACAGCAGCCAGACTCATCCTCAAACTCCCCAGATGGACTCACATAACCCCTCACCTCAGGAAACTCCACTGGCTAACAGTCGTGAAGAGATGCCAGTTCAAGCTGCGCACCCACGCTTACAAGGCATTACACAATGAAGGACCGGCATAACTCAGCAATCAAATTAACTCCCACCGACCTACCAGGAAACTCCACTCCCAATACCTCTCCCTAGCAACCACTCAGTGCATCCACCAGGCGCACAG
This sequence comes from Calotriton arnoldi, assembly GCA_963921515.1. NCBI lineage: Eukaryota > Metazoa > Chordata > Amphibia > Caudata > Salamandridae > Calotriton > Calotriton arnoldi. The sequence continues at coordinate 72,364 of CAWUFW010021081.1, read as the reverse complement.
TGGAGGCTGCTCCTTCTCCCATCTGGCAGCTCAGACCTGTAACAAACTCCCCCTGCACCTCAGACCCTCACCATCGCTCCAGCAGTTCAGGAAAGACCTCAAGACCTGGATGTTCAACCAATAGTAGAATAGGCAGCATGTTCTTTCTGTGGCTCGAGACCCTCATGGATGATGCAGTAGCTCTCTACAAATCCTGATTGATTGATTGAAAAAGGGTTACCCAAGCCATAAAACTCCTCTCCTGTCTCCTCCTCTGCATACCAGCCAAAATCCTCATTCTCCTCACCAGCACATATAAAGCTGCCATTGTGAAAGAGCCTGATGCATTTTGAGGTTGCACTTGATTAGCACATTTTTCAAGTTAAATTGGCAAACTGCACATGCAAAAACAGCATTCTGTGACTTGTCACAAATTGTGAATGGTTCATACATAGTAATAATAAATCACTATTAGGGAATTTCTAATAGCAATTCGGTATTCATTAGGATCGCAAAAAGAAAACGATCCGAATTTCTTTCATGCATAACAACAGGGCTTTTTGCTTGTACAAAGTGCCCGAGATTCTTGAATTCTGCATAAGATTATCACATTCCACTATAGCCTGCCAGTCAGATGGGGCATTCAGTAATTGCTATTGGGGTGCCTGCAGAGGAAAAGGATTGAGAGTGCTGAAGATGGGGGTAAAGACTGGGCAACCCATATGTGACAGGCACAATCTTGGGTGGCATGACTCCTGTAAATCCAGCACGGACAACATCCTGAGTGGCAATGCAATGAGCAAGGGACAGAAGGGCTGGCCACTAATGCCCAGGACCAGAGGTAGATGGGATTGGGGATGAGCACTTATGGCAAGCCATGACATCTGCCTATCTGGATTTACAAAATACCTACAGGCAGTAAAAAACTGGATGCTACAAAGTGACTTACAAAAAACACTTTCAAAAGCAATATGCTGACATGTGGAACATGGAAAAATTATGAACAAATGAAAGCTTGGCTGACAGAGATGATGTCCTCCCACATCAACAGAAATAAAGAAGATGGGAGGGATAATAGAACTGAAACTCTGACAAGACAGCTCAGCAATGTGACAAAATCACCTTTAACATCATGAGAACATTACAATAGATCTTACTATACCTAGGAGTCTCCTGAGGGTCCAAAACTTCAACAAATCCTAAATGCTGCAAGCAAACAAGTTCTTAGTATTAACAGACTTGACCACATTACCCTGGCCCTCAAGCCCTATATTCATATATATATATATATATATATATATATATATATATATATGTGTGAGTGTTTTCCTTTGCGCTTTCACCAGTCACCGCACCACACGCCGCGGGTGCCGCTTCACGTGAGGGTGAGTCACGTTCAATGCCGTGTCCGTGGCCCTGTCATGACCCAAAAAATAGAAGCACACTCTCGGAGCTTACGATTATGTTTCTTTTATTGCCAACACATTAAATACATTGGACAGACGCGTTTCTGCACGATCGCCTTTCTCAATATCAGTGCGGCCATAGTTAATACGACAATTTAAACAAAAAGGCAGTTCATCATTGTAACGAAACAGGCAAAGGACAATTCACTTTTAAAATCTCAGTTTCATGGCGGCCATCTAAGAACAGCGAAAACAATTTATGTTGTTATAAATGTCAAAATTAAAAAGCATAATTCATTCACTTAATACCTGTTGCGGCAGGAAGAAATTGAATATTTTCACATCACAATTAGCAGCAGTAATGCATTTTAAATTCTTTCAGCATGATGTTCTATGTTATTATTTAATTATTTAAACTGGCAATCCGATTACTCAATTCAGCACGATACATGTATGTGACAGGTGTATGTTATGTAACCAAATAGGATTTTTTCAATCATGCCCTGAATGAGCTTGTATATGTGCGTCTTGCTACCCTATTTACTGTGTTTACAATCTTTTCCTGGATGGGATATCGTTTTGTCGGTTACAACCTGTCTCCTTTCTTTCTTCCTGTTTAAGGTGGTGGAAAAGATGGCCTATTTGTTCTTTCTCTATTTTGAGCGGGGTCAACTGGAATCAAAAACTGCCTTTCTCTCTCATGATTTAACCTATGTGTACCCACAGTTCTTCCTCATTATTCACTCCCCTCAGATTCTTCGTCTGTAACTCTAGTATATATTTAGATTCCAAAATTCTTAATTTCTTTGTTTTGGCCCCTCCTCTCTCAACTTTTGGTACGTGATCTATGCAGAAATATTTCAGCAGATTGCAATTGTTGCTGTGCTTCTGTTCGAAATGCCGGGCTACCAGATACGTATGATCTTTATTCGTGATGGCCCGCATGTGTTTAAGCACTCTTTTTTTGGATGGGTGTGTTGTGCTTCCTATATACTGCTTCCCGCATGGACAATAGAGACAGTATATGGTAAATTCTGAATTGCAGTTGAGAGGTTTATTAATCTATCTCTTGTTTTTTCTACCCGAAATCTGAAACTCAATGACTTTTTGGCTACTCCTACATGCTTTGCAACTCATGCATGGGAAGAATCCTGATACAGAATCCTTCCTTCTTTGTCCTGCTGAGAAGTGGCTTCTTACCAAGTGATCTTTGAATGAGGGATCCCTTCTGTAGGTGATGAAAGAAGATGATGAAAAGTGTGATCCTATTATCATGTCACCCTTAAGAATGCACCAATTTCTGATGCACTTCAGATGAATTAACTTTGTGATCAGTAATCATCCTTACTTTCTGTTCTTTCTGTTCCTCTTTTACATCTCTTTCTAGTAGCAGATGTTGTCGCTGTACCTTATCTTTTTTCTTTACAGCCTCTTGTAGGATCGCCCTTGTGTATCCTCTTGCTCTAAATCTGTTCAATGCCATGTCTCTTGCTTTAATGTATTCCCCTGTTGTGAAGCAATTGTGATTAATGCGCATTAGTTCTCCATATGGGATACTTCCAATCACACTCCTGGGATGATAACTGCCTGCATGTAATAAACTGTTTCCTGTTGTGGTTTGCGATAAAGGGTGGTTTGTAACTTATTATTCTCTACATAAACCTTGAGATCTAGGTCTGCCACTTGGGTGTTGCTAATGCATTCAGTGAATTGTAAATTTAGATCATTACAGTTTAATGCTCCAATATATCTTTCAGCCTCAGTGCGTGTACCCCTCTAGATGAAAAATAAATCATCTATTTAACAGGCCCATAGGGCTACGTTATCAACCCACTGTTCATTGTCCTCTGCCCAGGCCACATGCTTCTCCCACCAACCCACAAATAAATTTGCTTAACTGGGGGCGAAGCACGTGCCCATGCCAGTTCCCTGTTGCTGTTGGTAGCGCTGTCATGCAAATAAAAAAATATTATTGTTTAAGCAGAATGATATTAGTTCTAACAGCATCACATTGTGTTCTTGATATTTCAGGGCTCTTTCATTAAGAAAAAATTGTATTGCAGCCAGTCCTTTTTTATGGGAGATGCATGTGTATAGACTTGTGATGTCCAACGTTCTGAGCAACATGTTTTGTTCCCATTGTATACCTTCAATTATTCATAAAAAATCTTTTGAATCTTTCACATAGAAATAGAGGTATTTTCCAAGAGACTGTTTTTTGAAGATACAATTTAACGTCCAGGATGGTCCAATGCATGTTTATGCACTTTGGGTGGGTCGTAAAAGTTGGTAATTCCGGGTATTCACAATACATGAACTGGTTATCTTGTTGCTCTAGGACACCGTTTTCTCTCCATCCTTCTAAAAGATCATGGAAATGCTGGACACTTTTTTCATATCCTGCCCTAACACTCTTTTGACCGAGAGTTGTCTCTGTGCTTCCTTATAATATTGTTTCTTATTTAGAAGAACCACAATCCCTCCCTTATCTGAGGGTTTGATTATCAAGGTCTCATCATTCTTAAGATCCATAATCGCTTTCCATTGGCTTTGAGAGATATCACTCTTCATTGTATCTGGACCCTCAAATTGCAATTTCTTTGATTCTTCAATAACCATTTCCTGAGATTTGTCTATCGCATCGTGGGGGGTATGGGGAATGAATCTTAATTTTACTTTCAGGTGACTCGTGCAACTTTTCTGGGTGATTCCTGCATTTTCCATGAGTTGTACTACATCTTTCCGACTTTCGGAATGATGTAGTACAACTACTGGAAAATGGAGTGACTCACCCTCACGTGAAGCGGCACCCGCAGCGTGTGGTGCGGTGACTGGTGAAAGCGCAAAAGAAAACATATATACACACACACACATATATATATATAGATATATATATATCTATAAATATATATGTATATTCATATATACCTATATATCAACTGTGCTGATCATGCACCACATGATGATTTTCTAGATGATAGTTTTCTAGATGATCTAGCAGCATAGGGACTTTACCCACTGGTCCTTCGTTATGTGTCATTTTAGACCATTTGATATGGAGACAATATATGATTTTCTATAGTTTGAGTCATGTTTTTGGAAACAGCCAAGTTTAATTGGTCTTCTAAACTCTAGGGTCCATATTTTCTTGGCGTATATATATATATAGACACAGTATATATAGGGTGAGTAGTAGCATACACAGCTGCTTCTATTTCTTACACTCACCACAATATCCATACTTATGCATTTGAAGCTTCTTGCAACACTTCGAGCTTACTTCCAAACCTTGCCTACAGCACCTATGCGACATCCTACAGCCAATAATGCTTCAAAGCAATTCAATTCAATTAATGAAACTTGTAGAGTGCATGGCTACCCCACTGGGGTTTCCCAGTGCTAAGGGAGCCAAAGAGAAAATAAGAAAAGGCTTCTTCTAGAAGAGCCATGTCTTAAGCATCTTCCTAAACTGGGCATAGGAATTACAAAGGCGAAGGGCGAGAGGCAAGGAATTCCAGAGCTTGGGCCACAGAAAAGAAAAGTAAGTCATTCACCAAAGTATGACCAGAAACTGTAGAAAATATTGCAGCACTTCAGTATCCTTCCCAGGAATGAAGTGCTATATAAATTATACATATGGAGTAGCTCCTTATTTAGGAATCAGGAAAGCGCCTTAAGCCCCTCAAGGTATATGGAAACCATTACATGCAAACCAATACAATACACTACAATGCTGCTGATATGCTACAGATACCCAGTGATGAGACAAAGGAGGTTGTGCATCTTTTTTTGCGTGACGTGGTCCACTTGCACAGCCCCGAGTTATTTGATGAAAGTGAGGAGAACCAGTAAGTGGGCTAGTCAGGATGGGTGGGACATCATCTCATCCGACATCAGTCAGTGTGAAAACTTCTGTATTTCCAGCTTTTCAGGTATTTTTTTGGCTATTGAGTTGGGAATGGTGGTGAGTGACGATCTAAGACAGAGTGCAGAGCAGTTGGTATATTTAAGGGGTTTAAGCTTCAGAGGGATCTTAGTGACATCACTTGGATCTGCCTTTGCACAAACCATGGGAACTCTATGCCTTCTAAACACTGAACAGTGCATGGTTGAGCATGGAATCCTGCTCTATCACCAACCAAGCACAGCCTAGTTATGGTTGTAAAGTGGTGATTTCCTCCTCCTTAAACATAAACGTGTCTGGAACTACAGGGTTGGCTCAGTAGTTGGGACAGCCTATTTCTCAGAGTTGTAACGACCCGCTTCAACTGGGGCAGATGGTTCTTGATGTTGCAGAAGTTTTCAAAAACTGTTTAATATTCGGTGCCTCGCTAACTCTGAGTGTGCTAAGGGAAACTTCATAATCTGCAAATAGTAAGCTAGGTATTTGATCACGGTCAAGTGACGGGACATCCACGTTTAAGGCAGGTACCAATTTAGCCACGTCATTTATCAATAAATTAAACAGTATGGGAGTGAGCTAGCATCATTGCCTGAATCCAGTATTTACCACAACATTAGGTGTATTATCGCCTTTTGAAACATATCTTAGCCAACGTGGCAGTGCCTCCGACGGCCTATCCTCACTCCTTCTATTGCCACCAACCGGAGCCATCTGGAGTGAGGCCGTCCTCCCCAGCCACAGCCTATTCACACGCCCGGAGTCTATCTGCCCTTGACCCTCGAGCGGTTTCTTCTACAACGGGGCTGGCGACATGGAGGACCCGCTTTGAAATCAGTCGGATCTCCCCTGTGACACTCGGAACCCTGTAAAGGACCGCCACAGTCCCCGCCCCTCCTGAGGCTCCACCGGCATAAACCGGTATTGACTGACCACATGGTCTCAGGATCTAATGCTTGTTCCCTCTACTCCTGATGCCCTGCTAATCTGCGGACTTCTTGTTTGTGCCCCGGTGCAGTAATCTTCACTGCTAGAGCCCTGCATATCTGCGGACCTCCTTGTCTGTGCCCCGGAGCAGTGATCCTCACTGCTAGAGCCACTCCCGCAGCCTCCCTAAGCTCTCCCCCTGGCCCTAACGATCCCCCTCTCTCTCCAGTAGGGCAGGCCCTTGCCTGAATACAACAGGGGGCAACTCCTACACCGTCGTTTATCCTCCTAACCTCTCCAAGACCGCTGCTAAAACCTTCAAACACTCCATTCTGAAAAGACACCCTGAGACCCTGATCTCTGACCTGTGCTATAGCGCTGACAAGGGTGCAATCATTAATGACCTCATCTTCTACTCCAGAAAAACAACCTTATGGCGCGCAACCATTTCGAACCTCCTTAACGTACACGAATCCAGGAACATTCCGTACGGCACAAAGCTCACGATCGCGCCCTCCTTAAATTTGCGAGCTGACCTTACCATCACCTTATACAAAAACGGCATCGTCCTGATCCATGGGCCAAACAAAGACCTCAACAAATTCGCTGACCTTTTCACCACCCTCAAAAAGCACGTACACAACCCTTATCCCTCCACGCTCCCCCAGCACCAGCTTTCGTCACCCAACCCCCTCCTTTGCTCTGATCAAAGGGCAAGGGTAAAAGTCCCCCGTTAAGCCCCACCAAAGATCAAACCTCTCCCCCTCGCCCCCCCCACCATTTCCTATGGTGCAGAGTAGACCAACTCCACCCATGCCGTTCCCCACTCTTAAACGGCTCTCTAGGCATTGTCACCCATATATCTGCTAGGGAATTTCCCTCCACTCCCGCACAACCTCCGCCACCTCTGAAGGAGACCATGCCACCGCCCCCTTCCTCCAACCCGCGCTCCTCCCCCACACCCATAGTGACTAATACGCTAGACACCTGCAGGGCAGCGAACACCCGCCCCAATGATCCCTCGACCACTCGGCCATGCGTGCCTAGCCACTCACAAACCCCTCCTATCAGGATCTGTGACACAGGACGGTCTAGCCCCACTACCATGCTACCCGACCATGCCAACAGAACCGATCCCAACCAATTGACCCCCTTCCCGCAAGCACTTCCCTCACTTATGGATTTTGAAACTCTGCACCTCAGAGCAGCCAACATAACTCAGAGCATCCATAACTCCATTCTGGAATTGAAAAACATCCTTCACCTCACCGAACTCTCTTTCTCGAACTTCAAGCTTCCACAGAACTCAACTCCCCCCTCTCACCAAGCCCCTCCTTCACCCCTTGCCGTTATCCCTGAGACACCTTCGCCCTCGCAAGCAGCCGAGCTACCTCTCGGAGGAGGAAGTTCTAGCCCTCCCCCTAACTTACAAGTCTGCTCCTGAAGCCCCCCGTCCACTGGACAAGATTGACGAACACATAATCCATACGGTTGCAATCAACTCCAATAGATCAACAACTCTCCGCAACAGAGGAGTTATTAGCAACAACCTAGCGCAAGTACCCATTTCCGCCCTAACTCACGACACACACCCCAATCCCCCTCTCTCCGACCTCTTAATCAACTGCCGCTCAGCAGTAAAGCATGCCTCTGATGTCGCCGATCTCATCCTGAGCCAAAAGTCCGACGTAGCAATCCTGACCGAATCATGGCTCAACGAATCCTCATCTCCTTGCCTAGACCTATTACTCCCTCCTAATTATAATATCTCAAGGCTGGACAGGCAATCAAAAAAAGGGGGAGGCATTGCTTGCATCTACCACTCTAACCTCCTCGTAACTGAACTTCATGCAGATCCCACAGACTCCTGCGAATACCTTGCACTCTCCATATGCAACAACGCCACTCAATTGTGCAGGCTGCATATCTTCTACCACCCCCCAGGTATGAATGACACATTCACTGACCACCTCATGGGAATCATTACAGCCAAGGTTTCCCCCAATTCTAATGACATTTTCCTCGGTGACTTCAATCTGCACTGGAACGACCTCAAGGACCCTCAGGTCAATGCCATCAAAGACTTACTGGCCGACCAAGCACTTACCCAAGCCTGCACACTCCCAACACACACGAAAGGCGCCACTCTAGATTGGATCATTGCTAAGGAATCAGCAGTGAAGCTTATCTCTATAGACCCATGCGACTGGTCTGATCACCACGCTATTACCTTCCTATTACCTGGCACTCACAAGACAAGGCCACCACAAACTGTGAATCCAAAACGTTGGGTTAGAGACACAAAGAGCCTAGATCTCGTGAAACTGGCTGCACACTGCGAGATTGACCTCCCCCCCAAATATCTTAACGGTCAACAACCTCACAGAACATTATACCTCGTCTATGTCTAACATACTTGATGATCTTGCCCCGCTAAAGCTAAAAAGAACCCAAATCAAAGACAGAAACCCCTGGTTCAATGGATCCCTCAATAATGAAAGGAGAACCCTCCGGCCGACAGAAAGAAACTGGAGACAGCACTCCTCAGCCTCCCACTTAAAACTTCTCCGTCAGACCAGAAATGCCTATAATAGGAACATCCTCAATTCAAAAAAAGAATTCTTCAGATCAGAACTGGAGAACGCAAGCTCTTTGAAATGGTCAAACACTAATCTAATAAACTGGCTAAAACCTCAAAGAAACCCCTAAATCTCTAATAACATGTGAGGAATTCTCCTCCTTCTTCTCTGACAAAATTACTGCCCTAGGAAACGAACTTAGATCCGCTACCTACTCCCAACCACCTCCGCACCTGCCTCATCTCTCCGCGCTGCCCCCCCAGACATCACCCAAAAACCAAGCGCACTGGTCCAACTTCAAAGTATATGACGACCGTTCCATCTCGGAAATTCTATCCTCCTTAAACCCAAACAACCACTTTAATGACCCACTCCCCTCCAACTGTTTGGTCGCTGCCTCCCAATCTATCATTCCTATTTGGCCTGCAATAATCAACGCCTCCCTTCTACAGGGGTCGATACCTGACTCTCTAAAAGCCGGTCAAGTCATCCCCATCTTAAAAAAACCTACGCTGAATCCTGCCTCTCCAGACAACTTTAGACCTATCTACAATATCCCACTCCTGGCGAAAGTTCTGGAGAAATGTGTACAACTTCAACTGAGCCAACACATCACCAACTTCAACCTACTAGACGATTTCCAATCTGGGTTCAGGCCTGGGCACAGCACTGAAACCACCGTTCTCCATATCGTGGATGATGCTCTCCAAGCCCTTGACCAAGGCAAAACCTGTCTCCTAATCCTTTTAGATGTATCCTCGGCTTTCGATACGGTCAACCATGAGAAACTTCTCGAACGCCTCAAACTCAGGATGGGACTGGGCGGGTCCGTGCTCGAATGGTTTAGATCCTTCTTTCAGAACTGCTCCCAGAGATTCTTAGTCAACGGTAACCTATCCGCTCCCTCTCCGATTACGGTCGGAGTCCCCCAAGGATCAACCCTTTCCCCTACCCTCTTCAATCTCTACCTCGAACCGCTAGCAGAAGTACTAAGCACAGCCAATATCTCCTACCACATGTATGCCGATGACACACAGATCTACATCAAAATCTCTTCTCCAGAGGAGATCTTTTCCCTGAATGAGGCCTTGAAGTTGACTGTTCAATGGCTCACCTCCAACCAGCTCAAACTAAATGCACAAAAAACGGAATTCCTTCTAATCTCCCCACCCAAAACCAAACCTGACATTCGGGAATGGACTAAGTAGATCACAGCCCTAAACTGCCCACCGACCATAGTGGACTCTGCCAAATCCCTCGGAATAACCCTGGACAGCAGCCTGCCTCAACGCCGCCGCCAGACTCCTAACAGGTTCTAAAAAATTCGACCACATCTCACCGCATCTGAAAGCTCTGAACTGGCTTCCTCTTGAAGCCAGAATCCAACTCAAACTGGCATTTATCACTCACAAGGCTCTATACACGAAATCCCCTGCATTTCTCGCCCAGAAACTCGTGGTGTCCGGAGGAGCCAGAAACTCCCGGTCCTCCAGGGAGATCTTGCTCCAGCCTCCGCGCTTTCTAAAGGAAAACACCTATAATCATGCGTTCTCTAGGGCCGCACCAAGAATCTGGAACTCACTCCCGCCCGCCATTAGAAGAATTCCGTCTCTGGCATGTTTTAAAAAGGAAGCCAAAACCTTCCTAATGGGCAAATTCCTCTCCTAATTCTTGCATTGCACTCACCCTCAGCGACCTTGTTTTTATTCTGTTACTACTACACCTTCGACTGACCGGATGCTATCCACCCTGCACCTCCTGGCACTCCACACTTATATTCTTGGACCTTCGTTACATTTCGACTTGTAAAATGTTTGTACTTGTTTTTGATCCCAAATGTTCCATCCCCCTACCTACGTCTTATTTGTATACAACCTGCTAACCCTGTAAAGTGCTCTGATATCCTAACGGGTCATGTTCGCGCTCTATAAAACACAAATAAATAAATAAATAAAATCTTATTTTTGCTGTATTATCACTCAGGAATTTTATCAGGAGATAAATCAGTTTTTCAGAGAGACCAAGGCCTGATGTTAGTTACTCTGTCACAAACGTGACAGATATATGATCCACTGAACTACAAGTCCATTATATCCAATGGCATTTGTAATATGGGGTATGGGGTATCACTTACGTTTGTGACGGAGTAACCCGTTCGCCGATCTCTAGATCAGGCCCCAAGTTCTTTCGACATAAGCCAAAGTATTGGTCTGTCAACAGAGTCAAAGGCAGTCTTCAAGTCTATGAATACCATGTATAGTGTATAATCAGGAGTTTTTTTTATCATAGGGTATTTATTTGGAACATGTGAAATACAGCCTAATTGCTTGGTCCATGATACCATGACCTTTCCTGAAGCCTGCTTGAAGGTGTGTTAAATTATGGCCATCATCAATCCAACCTTCCACTTGGGTTAGAAGTAGTTTCTCAAAGATTTTTGCAGCTCCATCCAGCTGTGCAATTGAATCGAATATTTACAGGGTCATTATGTGGTCATTATGTGGCCCATTCTTGTGTAGAGGGACAATGATGACTGACCTCCACGATATATGGACCTCCTCATAGGCCCACATTGTTTTATATGCTGATGTTAATGCAGGGGTCCATTGAGCCGAGTTGTTTGGGGATACGTCTGATTGAAATTCTACGGGGCGCAGCGCTTTCAACTATTTTTTTACTGTAGATGGCCTCATAAACCTCTTCCTCTGTGAATTCTGAAGTTCAGGGTATGTAATTCCCATGTGTTAAGACCCCTGGCAAGACGTGGAGAGGTGTGGTGCAGTGGCCAGGGCAGCTGACTTCGGAGGACAGGGCTCACGGTTCGATCCCCGGCTGCGGCAGCTCAGCTCAGCACCATGTGACTCTGGGCAATAGCTCACTTAATTTCCACAACGGCCCCCAGCGCATAGAGACCCGTAAGGGTGAGTAGTTCACGCTTTACAAATACGGATTAATACTTTTTTATGTTATCTGTGATTTTAACAGCACTTTGGTTGAGGTGAATATCGTCCATCCCTTATGTGAGCAGAAGAATGCATCGTCCAGACTGCTGGATTAATGCTTGTTTCTAGGTTTTTTGCTGGGCCCTCACAACAACATCTCACCAACTCCCAAATATCTGTTGTGTTCTTTTCATTGAGAGCTACCTGGAGTATCTCCCACACTTCGTGTGGTAGCTTCCCCTCCTTATGCTTAGTTTGCTTGTATTCTTTCCTCAGATCTTTTATGTTCTCTTTCCCCTCCTGGTTGATATGCCTGCTTTTCAGAGCGATACCAAAGGGGATGATGGACGGAGCGTTAGAGCAAATCAAACACTCACCCCCAGTCAAATGATCTGGGTTTAATCCATCATCATTCTTTAGCTCACTCCACCACCCCAGTTCAGACATGGCCATATGCAAATCAGTCTGACCCTGTGCCTCATGGGAACAGTCCAGCCCGAACTGCCAAGCCATGTCTTCCCTGGACCGGAAACAAGCATCCTGGGACCGGTTTCTGGCTATTCAGCCGTCATCAGCCAGGCTAGCTTGAATCCAGTGGCAAAGTGAGCAAGGGACCCACGTCTGGGCATACCCTGCCAACTTAGGGCGAACAAAGCGATACCAGATAGCCTGGCTGAAGAGGGTTTTGAACCCAAAACCGGTCCCAGGATATGGCCATGTCTGAACTGGGGTAGATCTCCATTTCTGGGGAGACTCAGACTGGGTCCACATGGCGATCTAAGAGCGAGTTGGTTATTGTGGGGGGCTCACCTTAGGTGTAAGTTGTTTTGATTAAGTAAGATGTTCGGATAAGGTTTGGCATGGCCTTCAGATATGATTATGTCTCAATTGGCCCATGTATCGGCATGCCCCATGATTGTGCCAGTCGGGTTCATATTGGACCATGGTGTCTGTGATATTTCTTTCTCATGGTACCAGTTCAGAGACACAAAGCCTATGGAAAGTGGGTCATTTCAGGACACACATTCCAGTTCAGGTAGGGACCTAATTATTTTAAGAATGTTTTCTCAGTTAAGTGTGTTGTGCCGACCCCTAGTTAGGTATATTGGGGTAAAAAGATGTTTTTTTTGTTCTTGCTCCCTGGTGTAATGTTGAGGTGATATTGTAAAGTCGTGATAATTTCTCTCCACCATAGAATTTTGCTTGCTTTCAGATTTCTTCTCCGTGTGGTTTCCATTGGATTTCCGTTTGTATGGGAATTTTCGCTCCTTAGATCCAGTGAAGTTTGATCAATGTGATATCACTATATTTGGTGATAAGCTCCGCGCCATATTGTCATGCATGAGCTACTTTTAAATTCATGGGAGGGGTCAGCCGTGCAATCACTGACTGCTCATGACGCAAAACATTATAGCGTGAGTAACATCAGTGCATGTTCCTCTTGCACGTGCACTGGCCTTGTCTGTTTAAAAACTGCCAATGAAGGGAATCAGAGGCAACAACTGTTCTGTGCCAGGGCCGGTTTTTGCGCTGGTGGCTCCCGGTGCGACAATCATTTTTGGTGCCCCATGACCACCTCCTCGGATACTCTCACTACCACCGGGCAAAATTTCCTCATCCCGCCAATCATAAGTTATTGCTAAACACAGCGCCCTCCCCCCCTGAGGTCAGTGCCCCCTCCACAGGTCAGCGCCCAGTGCTGCTGCACCGGTCACACTGCCCTAAAGCCGGCCCTGTACTGTGCACACGCCTTTTAGTCACGGTTCTCTTTTGCAGACCACCGTTAAATCAAAAGAAGCCTCAGGTCACGTCTTTTCCCTCTCTGGGACTGCCAGTCTGCTGTGTAACATGGGGAAAAGGGGCACAGACAGGAGCACAGGAATAAAAGGCAGAGGCTCACAGCGGCATATGTTAAAGGCCATTTTCCAATCTATCTTTGAAATGGTCAGTAGGATTGGTTAGTGGGATTGCAGGTTAGACCGACCATGGGAGGATGGGGGAGGTGGGGGCTGCAAAGTGAAGGTGTGTGTGTACAGACTGCAAGCGACATGTGCAGACCTTGACATCTCCGAGCCTCACCAGTTTCGAGGGTTGCCCTTTTTAGGCTGCCCGTGGCATATTAACTATGAAAAAGAACATAATGTCGAATTTGTATTTTACATGCACATGTCAGAAAATGCAGGAGCATCGTCGGGCTTAGGTAGTTTAGACAGCGATCACATGGAGTCTCTAACAATATTTGGGAAGCTGACTGATTTAGGGCCTCATTACAATGTCAGGCGGAAAGCCACCGCCCGACAGTCGGAATTTCCTAGACCACGTTGGAACCCTTGAAACCAACTTGGTCGGTTTACAATCTGCCTGACCAATTACGATGTTCGCAGTCAGATTGTAAACCACGCGGTCCTTCCGAATCGGTTCCGACTGGCTCTCGGAGAAGTCGTGTCGGAACCGGATCGTGCAGCTCTACGAACAGCATTTCCGACCGACCGATTACGATGTCGATTTCCAACAGGCTTTCTGATTCGGCCTGTCCGACACGAAAAGGCTGTCGGAAAGTGAGTTTGGGGGCCCCTAGCAGGGCCCCCTTCATCTTGAGGCCTCCGGTTGGGGGCCGAGGGGGTACCTAAGGGACCCCCCTGTAAAACCCTGCACTGTGTGGCTGGCACCGTGGGGTGTCTGCCACAGGGTGCAGGGTTTTACACACACACATCCCATTTCCCCATTGGAGCCTGTTTTGTTGGGCATAACACGGGCTCCCATAGGGAACAATAGGACTCCGATCGAACAGTGCTCGGTCGCATTATAATCAGTCGGGCGGAACCGCCAACTGCAAGTCGGTCGGTACCCGAATCCGAGACGGTGTCGGGCGGAAAGTTTCCACCCGACATCGTAATGAGGCCCATAGTGTTTTATATAGCCATTGCATGAAAGCTGCATTTTGGTTCCACAAAAATGTGATTGAAAACTGTAAATGTGTGATATAATGTAAGCAAATGTGATTGAAAACTGTGAATGTGTGATATAATGTAAGCAACCTTTCATGTGTTGCATGCCAGTGCTCATGGTTACAGCTCCATGGTCTCAGATAAATGCTAAGTGCCTTGTTTCTTAGTGCAGAAATGAATGTACATCTGGTTCTCACTCTGAACCATTTCAGAAATTAAACATAGCTGCCTGGAGTAGTAACAAGGCACTTTTTATAACTTTATATGCCGTGGAATCATGCCTCTACATTTCTGTGAAATGATGAGGGGTATGTCGTTGCTAATTAAATTAGCAGACATATTTCATTCTTTGTGCCGCAATGTTGCTCTGTATAATAAATGGTACCAGTTGTCAGAGTTGAGCACTGTGCATTGCCTTTGCGATGTAGTGCAGTTAAATAAAGAAAGTATTGCACAGAGAGTCACTATTAAAAACCTGTGTCTGAGTTATAGGTGTCTAGTCAAAGATGTAACAGGTAATACCTAAGTCTTGCGTTGGACAATGGAACCTGATCTCTTTCTCTGCTGCATGTTATGATACTTGACAATGGCTACCAGAGGCGGTGACCCTGGCCATGTCCTAATTTGTCTTATGTAATGAGCTGTCAAAGATTATATGGATTTTTACATAACATGCCACTAGACATCTCTGAGTCTCATTGGTAGAGTTTTTTTTTATCAAAGTCATAAATTCATTCAATTCAAAATTTATTGATTAAGATCTCAGCTGAGATCAAACGTTTAAAACAATAAAACTGTAACCTTTACATAATTCCATTGCTGAACATGCATGAAATATTTAAAACAATTTCAAGAAAGACTTAAAAAAATTGGAAAAGGGCTGTTTTTTCTCCACAGTAGTGACTGCATCCGTAGCAGCAGTTTTAGCAGGATTTGTGGTATTCTTTATGTTAAAGGTGTTTAATGTATCCCTACCACAGTGAGATGTTCTGGTGGTAATTTTCCACCATCCACTTACATGATGGCACTTGCTGTGATGAGTTTTGCTAAAAAGTCACACTCTTCGAATTATGTAATCGGCTTAAAAGGACATATGATGTCACTTTTTGTTATGTATTTCAGGCACATGATGTCAGTTCCGCTACCCCTAGCATTTTGGTGAATCGACGTCTATGAGAAGCACAATATCTAATCTACATAATGTATGTATCCCAGAATGTTTTTGGACAGCATTGATATCAAAGGGACAACTTCTATCCTTCTTTTTTTTTTTAAAAACATTTTTTATAACCTTTATTTTACAGTTTCAGCAAATTTTCAGCAGCAGTACAGTTAAAATCGACAGGTTTGGCAGAAGTCATAAGGACATACATTGGTGTGGGGCAGCCGATAAATTAATCTCGAGGCTTTCGGTTCACTCTTCTTCACCCAATTTCAATCCTTCTTCATTTGTTTAATATGTTCCTGCAAGATTTGTAGATACCACTATACTTGTTTAAGACATGTGTGGCCATGGGTGGAGCCAGTAAGCATGCCAGCCATGGACAAACAAGGAACTTGGAGATCCGATGTACTTGAGCGCTTTCTTCTAATAACCTCAGGTAAACTCAGGCGTATGCTCGTAAGTACAGCTTTTCACTGCTATTATATGTGGAAACTGGCAAGTGATTAGTCAGCACGCTGCAAGTGTTTGCGTAAATGCGGAGGCAGTCTGTGAAGGATATCAACTCTAAGACGTTAAGCAACACGCCATTGTCATCCAAGTCCCTGTGTGCTTTCCTGTTGGCAAGCGAAGTCCTGAGGTTTGCCAACAGAATGGAAACATGAGGAAACCTTTCTGGATCCACACAGAACCAGAGGCAGAGTAAAATTCACTTTAACATGGAAAACATGAGAGAAGAACTTCACTATGAGTAATTGAGATCCTCACCAACAGAAAACAGCCCACCACATTAGCAGACATGGATATTTTCTTGACAAGTGAATTTACAAGAAATAAATATGTAATTTAATCAAACGAGTATTCATCATATATAATGGATTGCATCACTCCCCTCCTCAACAATTTTCTGAGAGTCAGAAGGTATTTACTGAAAATAAACTGTAAAGTTATCTGGTACTTTAACACAAACTTTATTGTATGTTTAGTCTCAAGTATTATGCCATACAGCCGTATGATTTTTATCAAGTGAAGTAGTACAGTATAGTAAAATCAATCAAATGTGTCCGCTGAGTAGTTGTGGGGATGACTGTATGCATTGAGAGGTGGGCCCTAGAGGTGGGAGGTGGGCCCTCCCTGTAGTCGACCTCCGAGAATCCGCAAGCAAGGAATGACTGCTGGAACCCTTTCTCTGCTCCTTGCTGCTTGTCCCTCTGTCCCTCCCGCTGCTCTTCCTCGACAGACATTGCACAAAGGATGATGTATATGGATGTACCTAATGTGCAATGCTGCAATGTTATTTGCATTAAAGCCTAGAGAAAATTGAATAAACAAATTTACAACAACAAAAAAATCAATAAAATGTATTTAGCACAGTGGGTATAGTCTCCTAGTCCATTTGTGACGGCGCTAATACAATAAGAAAATACTAGGACTTCACAATGTAAACAGTCCCCAACCGTGATCCGAAAACATACAAAAACCCTCGATGTGTCACCCTGGAGCTATCACTCCGAAAAGGAAGGGGGAAAGTGTCTGTGCAAATGTAGTGCAGTATAGACAGGGATTGAGCGAGAACCAGCGGCGACGGAGCCTCTGCTAGACCAGATGCTCCAGGGCGCAGTCAGTACCGAACCAATCTACACATCTCATAGTCGCACCACCCTCTAACAGGGATAACCACGCCATAGGTGAACGAAGATACTGGAGTCACTCTGAAATCATCAAACTCCCTAGATCCCCTAAAAAGGGACACCCCAACAGGAGGAAATAACTCCCATGACTCTGCTGAAAACCCGCTAAAGTGTATTCTATTGAATACCAGATCGCTGATTAAGCATAAATACGAGTTTGAATGCATGATGCAGATGTCTAACCCGGACTTGGTTTTCCTAACGGAAACCTGGGCTAATGATACTTCTGAGCCCGACTGGAATATTGCGCTACCGGCAGGCTATCAAATGGCCAGTGTAGACAGGAAGGGGAAAAAAGGGGGGGCATCACCATAATATACCGCTCCTGTTTCAAAGCAACCATTGAGCCTACCCAACAACTTGAAGCAGAGGCTATGATTTTTAATAATAAAATCAATAACACATGGACCTTCCCGGGCCTACTTCTTTACCGGCCGCCGGGGCTGAGATCCACGTTTATACAATCACTCCAGACTTTCATGGAATCGTGTTTAGATTTACCCACCTTTACAATACTAGGTGACTTCAACTTTCACCTTGAATCCAATAACAACGGAGATACATCCTCTTTATTGGATAACATGGCGGGATTTGGTCTGACTCAAATCGTCTCAGAACCCACGCGCAAGGCTGGCCACACTCCAGACGGTATTTTTACCGATAACCCCAATATCACCTTGGATAAAATACTACTCCTAACATGGACGGACCATAAAGCCATTTCTTTCAAATTTCTGATCCCAGAGAGAAATATGTCCCTTTCAAATAGGCCGCCCCTGGTTAAGTTTCGCCCCTGGCACATAATAAAAAAAAAGGAGTTTGAAGAGGCCCTTGATAGGACCCCCCTATGCTAGTTCCAGACAATAATATGGCAGCTAACAATTTGGATAGTTGGATTAGATCAGTAGCAGACCAGTTGGCTCCAGAAAAAATAAAGAAACAGAGAAGAAATCAAGCCTCACCCCCCTGGTATAATTCTGATCTTAAAATCATTAAATCAAAATGCAGACGACAAGAACGTACATGGAGGGCTGACTACAGCAAGGAAAGCAAGCTTGCCTATAAACCAGCCCTAGAGGAATACAAGGAAGTGATTAAAAATGCCAAAATTAACTATTTCACGAACAAAATAGAGGCGGCTAAGAACTCTTCCAGAGAGCTTTTTAAGACAGTCACCGTCTTGTCTAAACTCCAACGGGAGAACCAGTTCATACCAGATCAAGCTTTCTGCAATAAGATCATGAACTTCTTCCAAACCAAAGTACAATCAGTCTACAATGAACTTTTAGGGACAGCACCAAACTCAACTAATAATCCACCCATTGACAAAACTACTCATGAAAATCTAACCCCTTGCCATTTGCCCAGTTTCTCCCCTCTAACAGTAGGGAAGTAAATGACTTGCTGCTATTGACTAAGTCAGGCTCTCCCCCTGACCCGTGTCCCCCTGCTATACTACATCTGGTCTCAGATAAGATCTGTACCCATCTAACCCCCTTCCTAAATAATGTGATCAGCTCTGGGATTTTCCCCTTGTCATGGAAGAAAGTGTGTATTAGGCCTATTCTGAAGAAACCCTCTTTAGACCCCACTAAAGTGAAAAACTACCGGCCTATATCATGTCTACCGCTTGCGGCTAAAATCTTAGAAAAATCGGTCAATAAAGAACTAACTTGTTATCTAGATTCCAATGACCTCCTAGACTCCACCCAACATGGCTTCAGACCACGTCACTCCACAGAATCTGCTCTGATTATGGCCACAGAGGATATTCAAAAACAGTTGGATGGAGGGGGGGAGCCGTCCTTATCCTACTTCAAATCAAATCAACTTTATTCGTTTCAGACAAAGAATCATAAAAGCTTACAGTTCAATACAAATTTAAAAATGAGAAGAGTTAATCAAATCATTAAAAAACAGGTGCAGTAAAAACGCTTGCTGATTTAAAATGCAGCAGTTAAAAACTTCCTTTTAGTGATAACAGACCTCAAGAATCTTGCCACTACCACACATGTAAACAAGTCCGGAAGCAATTGTAGGTATAAGTAGGCTGGTCTGCATTGTCTAAAATTTAACGATTTCATTAGAGGCTTTATAAAAATAAACCTTAGGTCTGTATAAAATTTGCAGAAAAACAGTACATGAATAGTTGATTGTTTAGAGATCTGGTCGCAAGGACAGCATATTAATTGACGAGATCAGTTGTTGGTAGTGGGAAAGGTTGTCAAACGATGAAAAATATCTAACCTAAAACGTGTCAATACAAATCTATGTTGAGCATTTAAAACACCAATTAAATACGGTTGCATCGTATAGCAGGTCAGTACCATTTGGTTATATTGTACGGTGGGCTTCACAAGTTCCGATGTTAATCTCTTTTCCTCTAAGTTGTTCAGGCATATTTTCTTTAAAGATGCTCTTGATATATGCAACAAAGATTCAGGATTATCGTAATATTCAGAATGACAAATATCCTGCATAAAATTCTTTATGTACTTCAGCCATGGAATTTTCAATGCATGGTCGGCACCACAACAGTCCTGTACAATGGCTCTGTTAAAACCCGTGTGGTCCGATGTCCAGAGCTTGTGCCATAAGAGCACTGGCTGCACCCTTATTAAATCTTCTAAATAAGTTACGCCCAACTCTGCATGACACACAAAGTTTGAGCAACTGGTTGGGAGCTCCAAAAGATTTTTAAGAAACCCATTTTCTACCAACTGTAAGGAATCAACATCTCCGTGTCCCCACAACTCAGAGCCATACATCGCTACTGATCGGCATTTGGCGATATAAATGCTCATCATATCCCTGGGAGATTTACGTCCCATTTTCCTAGAAAAATTATTCAGACCTGCTATTGATCTGAGGAGCTGCATTCTTCTCGATTTCACTGCACTTTTCCAGTTACCATTACTATCGAATAGGATTCCCAAATATGAAAAAGTTGATGTTTGGGGTAAAATCTCATTTCCTATTAAAATCTTGCGTCCCTTGGCTAGCTTTCGACCAGCTTTCATAACGTACGTTTTACCTATGTTGATTAAAAGCCCCAGGTTCTCCATAAAATTTACAAATTTATCTAAAAGATGCTGAAGGGCATTAGGGGTGCGGGCCATATGTACTGCGTCATCCGCATACAATAATATTGGTACTGGCCTGTTGCCGATTTGGGGCAGATCGATACAGGAGTCCACAAGGGTGCTGCCCAAGCCATTAATATATAAGTTAAATAAGAACGGCGCGAGCACACACCCCTGACGGACCCCCTTCTTAATGTCAACAGGGCTTGTGCATTCACCATTCATACCATATCGGATCTTGGCAGAGCTCATTGAATACAAATATCTGAGGAAGTTGACGATGGCACGGTCAACGCCCATCGAGGCCATAATGGACCAGAGTTTATCATGGGCGACACGGTCGAATGCGGAGGTCAAATCCACAAACGCCAGGAACAGATTGCCCCCTTTTATTTGTGTGTACTTGCTCACTAGCAAGTTCAAGTTGATAGCCTGCTCTGTGGTCCCAACACCCTGGCGAAAGCCATATTGGAAGTCGGGCAGAATATTGTTACAGTCTGCCCACTCCTGCAATCTGTCCAGCACAATACGACCCACCACCTTGACCAGCAAATCCAGCAAGGAGATGGGTCTATAGTGTGCAGGACAGTTGCGGTCTCCCTTTTTAAATATAGGCACGATGTGTGATTTCGACCAGGATGCTGGAAAACCAACTTCCCGAAAAGACTTAAGAACCAGGGTCAGAAGAGGCCCCCAGAGATCAATGTTGTCTTTTAAAATGTCAATCGGGATCCCGTCGGGGCCAGGAGCCTTCCCTCCCTTGCTAGCTCCAATTGCCCGAATCACCTCCTCCAGATTGAAGCTAAAATCAAAATGCTTCCACACTGGAGTAGGCCCAGGGGAGACATCTCTCATGCCGACCACAGAGTTCTCTTGGTCCTTTTCAGCTGAACCCATATATAATTTCGCAAAATGGGCCACCCATTCTTGTTCTGTAATTGCTGCCTCTATTCTGGGTTTATCATCGTCACAGCAGAAGGGAGAGTTTACAATACGCCAGAATAACTTAGAATCTTTTCTGGCTTGCTTCCTGCAGCCGGTCCCAAGCCTCCTCTTTAAGAACCTTTTTGCGATGTTTTAGTGCTAGCTTATAAGCCCGCCTACAGTTTTGTACTTCTGTGTTATTCCTAGGCGACTCCTTCAAGGCTTTCTTTAACTTATTGTGTGCAGAAGTGCACGCATGGTCAAACCATCCTAGCTTTTTCGTTGCCCCTCTAATCTGTTTTGTAATCAACCCACCACTAATCTCCTCACTAATGTGTCCAAAAGCCTCCACGACCGTACTAGCGTCAGCAGTCTCATCCAAACAGACCTCAAAAGCCCTACTCTGTTTTATAATGACTTGCTGTAAAAATCGAGATGGGTCAACCATGGACCAACGCAGGGTAAAGCCGTTTGAACGGGAGAGTACTATGTTCTCCGCGGCAAGCGTGGATTGCCCTTGACCAGGTTTGCTCTGAAGACTAATGTCCAGTTCAAAGCTCTGAGGAAAGTGATCACTCATTCCGATATTATGTAATGTAAAGTTAAGAACAAGTGCAGAATAACGTTTGGGAAATAGAAGGAAATCAATGACACTCCTACCCCTGCTACCATCAAATGTACAGGGTACTACAACCGGGCTGCCTCCAAGTTCGTTAGTAAAGCCTAAGTCATATTTGAAGAGCAGCTCATTAAGTTTCTCCCCATACCCTGAATGAACAAAGTGAGAGACATCGTCACCCAATGGAGAAATCATGCCACAGACTTTATTAGCCAGCAATTGGCATGGTTGGATATTAAAATCACCCCCCCAAAGCAAGATTTTATCATTTGAACCCTTATCCAAGATAGTTTCCAATTCCTCATCAAGTTGACACAGAATATCCTTTATGTCCAAGTTACAGGCATTGTTATAAAAATTAACTAAGATCAATGAAATAGAGGTCGTAGAATCAACCTGGACAATTTGATAAAATGGATTGGATGAATTTACTGTTACACTGTTGCTGGCCAATTTGTTAGATACATAAACACAGAGGCCGCCCTTTGATCTACCATGACTGGATGGAATAGCTCGGTGATGGAAGGTCTTGAAACCATTAAGATGTATAGGGTCGTTGGCCCAGGTTTCTTGCACCATCATGATCACAAAACCGGTCATAAATTCCAGCCATTCAGGAATACTATGTTTACTGCGGAGCCCCGCAACATTCCAGCTTAGAACTGTAAGGTTATTCCCTGATGATTTTGTACAGATCTTATTGTTATTATCAATATCGTTTCCGAGAAGATTACAATAACCAGTAGAGTTATGAGCCACATTCCCAGAGGTGTTAATCTCTAGGCTAGACCCATAAACACCCTGACAATCACGGTTACTGCAAAGTAGATCACAATTATTACAGGGGGGGATGTCATTAAAGGCATTAAAAGGGAGACTATTATTTTTTAGAAAGGATGCATGAGGAGTCGTTATAGTTAACTGATTTGGGCTCTGCTCGTTAATGCAGGGTACAGTGCTGTCACCTGGCCTCTCAGCATCTAGGTGGGCATCAGCCAGTGGCCCCTCTCTACCTAGGCCGCGGTCCTCTTGTGAAACGTCAAAAGTATCTTGGTCATCCCACGGGTCAGGAAGGGTTAGGTTGGAAACTAATCCATATAGACAGCTTACAGTAGACTGGCTCTGCACTACGTGACTAGATGCATAGTTGAATCAATCTATTTCTTCCAGGGAAGAAAGTATATCAAATCTATTGTGTAGTTGTACACTAAATTGTGAATGATTGATTAAATGTGTAGATCTCTGCTGTCGTGCCTGGTGATGGATGTAATCTATTGGAGGGTAGAAGTATCCCAGGGGAAGTACGTTTATATCCCTAGTTGTCACATAAGTGCTGCCAAGTCTTTGTAGAATCTCCTGTGTCAAGCTGGGCGTTCTAAAAGTAAGAACAATACAATCGCCAGGGAATGTTTTTTCCCTGGTCCCTACCCATCCGACTCTTCTCACCATTTTAAACTCAGTGAACAGGGCTTCTGTTAGTCCGGTCCTAGTTCCGAGCCAGCAGAGTGCCCTGTTCCTTAATGTCTCCCACGTTTCATTAGCCTGTGAGGTAAGAGATGGAACATTTGCCAATATTATTATATACGGCGTGGCTTCTGGTGGCAAGTTCAATCTCACCTCTTCCATGTTCTCCCTATCCATAGGGGCTACACAAGGTCTTGGCAACTTGAGGGGACGTCTGGCGTTATTGTGTATTACAGCTTCAGTATATTTTGTGTTGGTGGTACTCTTGTTGCCTTCAAGTGCCCTGTCTTGTGTTTGAGGAATGTTAACCTGAGGGACATGAGATGAACTACCGTTGTTCAGTGTAGATGTGGGTTTTGGAAAATGTAGCAAGTGATTAACTGAGCCTACACTTTCAACTCTTTTTAATGCTTCCTCTATATCAGGTACCCTGGCCAGCAGTTTCTCCAGGGGAGCTTTAATTGATACATAGAAATTATCCAAGACCAGACCCTCCCCTGGAGCAGCAGCAACATGAGAGGGCACATTTTGACCATTCAAATTGTTCATATTGTTTAGGACCATGTCCATACGTTCTAAGCGCCCATACAATTGGGCAAAGTTAGTGTCAATCAAGTCCTTAAACTGGGTTAAAACGCTATCCAAAAGAGGCTTACTGGCCTCGGTAACCGCAGCCTCTGAAAGAATGCTTGATGTAGGGAGCAAAAAATCATCAGTCTGTGTGCCGATAGAACTTGTTTGAATCGATGGAGGGTGAGTACGACGGGGCTCCTTTAGTGCTTTTGATTTATATGCACCCGTGCCTATACCCCGTTTACGCTTCGCAGGTAACTCTCTTGTCGTACCTTCACAGTGGAGTTTAGAGGTCCGAGTCCTTAAAGCTATGGTGGGCTCGTTGAGCTCACCGGAGGTATCCTTTATGGAGACCCTTGGGTCATGGTCGAGAGGGGTCTGCAACGTACCCAGTGGAGAGGGCGACAAACAGGTTTGGGGGCAGTTGAAGCAGCAATGCCTAATGATGAGCACCTTTGTAAGGAGGACGGATCCAAAGATAACCTCCTCTCCGTAAGTTGGATCTCATGAGTAAGTAAGGATTCAGCCCTTATAATGAAAGCGTCCAAAGTTCCTGTAACCCCCGAAACCCCCATGTTTTGCTCATTGTTAAAAGTAAGATCTACAACAGCTCGTTGCAGACAAAGTCACAAAACTAAAACTGGGGTATGGCAACGGTACAGTACCTGGCAAAATAGATCATAGGGCAGGTCAGGGTCAAGGTGTCCCGGACTATCGTCCTTTCAGGGAGAGGGGCCTCCTCCCGTCACCCTTCCCCCCCGGTTTTAAGCGCTGCTTGGCTTGGCGCAGTGTCGATGATCCGGCTCCTGCCGCAAAGCAGTCTGGGCACTGGAGTCCGTCTGTCTCCTGGATTGCAGCAAAACCACCACCGATCGCTACCCGTGTAGCAGAGCACGTCTGTCTGTCTGTTTGTGCGTCAGAGCATTGAAGACAGCTCAAATTTACTTCTTATGGGTAATGTACCCGGAGGGTACACATATCTCGAGGAGGAGTAGAGGGAGATGCTCCTAAAATTGTTCATACGCCCCAGACTGACCAACCAGGAAAGCAGAGTTCGCAAAGAAAGATATCATCCTGATGACCCAACGGTCTCCGACTTCCTTTACATTTTTTTCAATATGGCATGTGCTTTTACTATCAGTACTATGCCGAAGATTTTAGATTAAGAGTCCGCCTGCCATGCGTGGGAGGGATGGAGGAGGGGCCAGAAGACCCTATCAGCAGCGTTCGACACCGTTAACCATTTGGTGCTAACACGACGTCTGAAGGCAATAGGTATTAAAGAGATGGCTCTAACCCTACTCTCCTCCTTACTCACATCAAGGGAGCAGAGGGTGTGCTGGGACAATCTGAAATCAGAGAGATTTTGCCTCCCATGCAGGGTACCGCAAGGTTCAGCACTATCGCCGACCTTATTTAACATTTATGTCACCCTTCTGGCCAAGTTAATCAGAGGGCATGGTTTCTCGCTGGTCTCTTACGCTGATGACACTCAGATAGTTATATCTATCTCTTCGAGTGTTGAAATCACAACCGGCAACTTCCATAATTGTCTGAAATGCATTATGGGATGGATGAATCTGAATTTTCTCAAACTGAACACAGATAAAACAGAGGTCATGGAGTTTGGGAAAGGTCCACCCTTATGGAACCAAGCATGGTGGCCAACTGAGGGAGGTAGCTGCCCCCTCCTGTCTGCTAAGGCTAGGAATTTGGTAGTCATGTTCGACGACCAGCTAAACTTTGCAGGACAGATCTACCTCCTGACCTCCTCATGCTTATTCTTATAGAAGATCCTGCATAAGATTCTGCCTTTTATTCCCCTGTATCTAAGAAGAACGGTAATAGCAGCACTTATTCTCTCAAAAATAGACTATGGTAATGCACTGTTTCTGGGCATTGACAAGTACCAGGTAGTTAAACTTCAGTCTCTACAGAATGCCGCAGCGCGAGTGTTGATTAACATTCCTAAATTCCACTCCATCTCTAGTAGCATCAGGCAGCTTCACTGGCTTCCGATCCAACAGCGTGTCAAATTTAAATCCCTCTGCCTGGTACATAAGAAACTGTATGGTGGGGGAGTATTGGACATGCAGAAACTCTTTCTTTGGTAGTCCCCGTGGCGGAATCTCAGATCAGCCAACACAGGACTAGTTAAGGTCCCCAAAACTCAAAGAGCTAGATGGGGAGGGAGAAGCCTATCCTACCGGGCAGCCAAACTCTGGAACAAGCTGCCAGTCACTATTAGGCTACAGCCTAATAGACTTCAGTTTAGGAAAATGGTCAAGATATGGCTATTCCCCCCAAAATAATTCTGCTACTATCCCTGGATAGCATACGACACATGTTACTCTCAGCGCCAAGACGCCTTGGCATTTGTGCGCTTTACAAATACTTTACTTACTTACTTACTTCACTGTGAGCCTGCGACCCCCTCCCGGTGTGGGATCGTGTGCCTCAAAGCTCTCCACTAGCATATCCCATACCATGGAGATGGGTGATTTGCGAAGCCCCCTGTATTCTTCCCGTCTAATGGCCAAACTCTCTGCTAGACCCCAACTATAAAACTCCTCCAGCCAATCTTCAATCTTTACGATCATAATACATCTTAAAGACAATAATTACTTTAGTTTTCTATTCTTATGCATAACATAATCAACAAGTATATATGATCAGCTATAAGTCCTCTCATTTCCCCATAGAAGTACATCTCCAAACCAGATCTCTAAAGCACAACATGAGAGTCCACTTGGCGACACAATTGGAAACAAAGCACTAGTATATAAGACACAGGTAAGAGCATGGTATATATTAATATATTGCATCTGGGAATGAGTAACACAGGACTATATAAGTCTAAGGTGTCTTGGCCAGGGGTCCCAACCTGCTTTGGGCAACCTTGCCTCCTTTCAATCCTCTCCTATAATGCACCAATCTATGTCCACTCTCGATGTCCATCCCCAGCAAAGAGTACTTACCCAAAGTCAAGCGATGTTCTGCCTCGTCGACATAAGACCCATGCGCATTAAATTTCATTGTCCTTCTGAGGGTGAATTCTCCCCATATTTCCGAATCTCTGTCCTTTCAGAGAGCATAGCAGAGGACCTCAAGTCCGGACATAGACATCTCTTAACATATTCCCACCTTCTCTTAACACCTTACTTAGGGAAATGGCTGCAGAAACAGAGAATGGTTCTCTCATTCCTGCATATTCTCCTTCAAATAATTCCCATCCTGGTCGACTTCGTACATGTAGAGTATATCCTGGGTAGGAATTTACTTGTAACAGCCTGAATCCTGATCAGACTGCCACCTTGCCGGGGTATAATTTTGCTTCATTCAAGTCTACCTCACTCAATGGACCCAGATCCTTCAGCCATTTATCCCTCAATTTAAGAATTGTTCTGGGAGCGTTGTTGACCGAAGATTTATATATGGGTGAATCTGCCTTTTCCAAAAGAGGTTCTAACAGCACCCAGTATTCCATTGGGAACTTATTCTGCAAATCTCACAGCTTATCAGCATGTTTAAGTTGAGCATGTTTCAATTGAATATATCTATACTATTGGGAAGGCTCCCTGGAGAACTCTTCAAGCAGACATGACATTTTTTAGACAGTTTACATCCCATGCATTTCCCGCCCTGTAGATCTTAAACAGATCCTACCCCTGGAATACCTTCAAGTCGTTTAGATTACTCAGCGGTTTTTCCAGCTTGTATCACCAGTCTAGTAGGACCCGGAAGCTTCTTGAACCCTCCCACAATAAAAGACCCCAGGAAACATCATCGCCCCAGGGAATGTTTCACTGTGGTCAAGAAAGGCTCCGGTTAGGAGCAAAACACCAAATCATTCGAAACTACTAACCGGGGTACCCAATATAATTTCCTCATGTCTAGGAGGGCAATTTCACCATCAAATACACTGCTTCATAGGCGACTAGTGATATTCTAGGGGCCTAGATTACCCTATTGCAGAGTAAGATATAAATCACAGCCTTAAGTTTCACAAAGTGTAGATCCCAGAACTTGGTGTTTTGCAAAACATATAGAAATATGTAGAGGGCTGCAGTGTGGATGTGGAACACCTGCTCTGGAACGTCCACTCAGAACAGCTGGTTCTATCAGCGTCAGTCGTCTGGCAGTTCCCTCGCTGTATGGTTTACAATAACTCTTTTCCTCTACAACCCTGTTCTACAGCTTCTTCTTGATTGCCACACTGGTGATGAGTACTCTCTGCAAAGAGGAGAACAACTCTAAGATGAAGAGCATCAAGGAAACAGATAGTTTTGATAGACTTATGCTGTGCAAGCAGACTTGTGTATACAAACTTGTTTTCTAGACTTGTGCCTTGTGAGTAACCTTTGCTACTATTGGTTTCTGCACTGGGGGCCTTACAGTCTTATGCACCTGTTAATCTTCTGCTTCAAGCCTCCCTCTCTGGCCTTGGCCTCGTGCTCATGATCATCTCATCATGCGTGTTCGAGTTGCAGAGGAGCCTTGTGCTCAGAGGTAGAAGTGCATTAAAAAAAGTAAGGGAACTGCGATGCTTCACATAATGGGGTGGAGTCAAAGGTGTGGCTACAAAACAACATATTCTCTGTACTTGTTTCGGTCTTTCGCCTTCAAGCAACTACATATAAAGTAATGTTGTAGCGTTACTAGGCCCATGTCAGATAGTGTCTTCTTTTATATATATCCAAAATACGTTTTAGTCTCTATTTCCCTGTCAATGATTAGTTTCCTCCCTCTTGGTCCTCCGATGGATCTTATTTTGTGCCGAGAGGGGTTGGATATAAGGTTTCCAACAGTCATCCAATGAAGACCAGGAATTGAATGACAAAACTACAAACTAGAAATTACACTCATGTAGATTACTCTCAGGACAATACTATAAAGATAAAAGATTATCATGGCAGGCCCAAATCTCCTGAAGAAATGGAGGCAAGCCAAAATCATACACACTGAGAGCTCGGTTAAAGCTATACAGAATAACAACATTAGTATTTGATGTTCTGAGATCTCTCTAATATGATCTCCTCAGGTCATTAGTCACAAATTAGGAATGCACATTCAATTGAAGAGGAAACAATCATGATAACTGAGTCGATGAGGTAATTTAGTTTAGTTTATCGAATTTAAGGTAAACAAGTGCATCAATAAATCAGGATATAGACAAGTTTGGATAAAATCTAATAAGACAATTGAAATAAGATACCAAAGCTAAAGAGTTCAGGAAGGGACATGAAATATGCCAGTTCAAACAGTCTCCCAAAGGGAAGAGACCGTTAGGGGCACACAGCGTATGCGTCTGTTCAAGAAAGAAGACAGGTATGTCCGCATTTAGGCAAGTTGAGTTGCCAATAGGAAAGTTCGGTAAAGAATAATGAGCAGCCCATCTGTCGCCATCCAGCTCGTCTCCTCTCCAGCATGAACCGCAATAGCCTACTTTCCATTAAATCGAGCAATATTATATTCTTAAAGTTCAGAGGGTGACACCTTCTGGAATCACCTCATTTGGTCAGACTACTCAGTCCATTGGGCAGTTCATATAGGATGAGTGTCAGGTGACATAAACAAGAAACAAAATGCGGAGAAATAACTGGGACTATTACACAGTCCTTAAGCAATCCAGTGTGTGAAATGTTAGAACAATGCTCCTTTAGCAAAAATACATAGGCGAGATCAAGAGGACAGCTTCCCAGGCAGCTGGTTAGGATTGTAACAAATATTGTAGCAAAATATCTCGTACAGTACATGAGAACTCAGGAAAGAAAACACTGTTTCATGTTATTTGTTATAGTGAAGAATTCTCTCACGAGCAGTAGATTCAGCAAGTCAGGAAATGTCAAATTTTTTGTTTGGCCTACATTCAATCGTGCTAATATAACGTCAAAAATATAGAATTATTAAACATACAGTCATAAGAAATATCAGGATGTCATGATTCTAGTATGACTTTGATGCACTTGAAATCATTTAGTATGGTTCACAAATAACAATTGTCAGTATGACAGACTTCTACTTTTCGAAAGTACTGACATGTGAATACATTTTAAGTCTTAATGTATTAGACTTGTTCTATGTGTATGCTATTAATACAGGTATGAAATACAATTTATGAAAGTTTCAAGAAGGCATCATTAATTAGAAATGTGTGGCACCTACTTTTCTTTTGTCATTTCGGTGCACACGTTTTACTCAAGAAAGATACATTTAATTGAATTTGTCATCATATTCAGGTTAAATCTTGATGTTTAACTAGTTTACATTAGTTGTACACACATATGAATGATAATAGATTATGATTAGAGATAAACTCCATAACGTGAGAGTTCACCATTTACACGTTTTTTTTAGTGCACATTAATGAATTATAGTTCTTTGTCCATTAGAAAATTCACAATCTGTATTAATTATACGAGTAATATCATCTAAGCTACACTTCTTTTTCTGCATGCTTTTACGATGCAGTAACTAAATTATCTTGTTTTTGTCATCTTTTCTATAACGTGTAGTTGGTGCACGTTTATTAGTTTCTCTCAGAAAGTGTCATAATCCGTTTTCTCAGGTCTCTAAAACTTAAATGAAATTTCCTCTCCAACAGTAATGAACTATTGTACATTATGAAACCTCTATTAGTGAAAGCACTGCAGAGGTCTATGTGCGTAACCAGAGACCCACAGAATGAAATCTGTTGGGAGAATAGTAACTTGTGTATGCTTAGTGCTACGAGGTCTTAGTCTGTGACAGAAAGCACTGTGAATAGTTAAGTCATTATTTAAACCTGCAGCATTACACTCATTGTAAGATAGGCTGTAGATGGTATCCCTTTCAATACTACTCAAAAATAATTAATCTGTGTCATCAGGAAGCTTCAAGTGATTCGGTTATTTAAAGCCAGTACCGGCTTCCAAACATCCTTTATATTTGCAGACGGACCAGTTGCACACATTTACATTTCTTTCAGGCAAGCAGGTACCTTGCAAGAAGGCTTGTTTAGCTGTCTGCCCCTCCCTCAGATTTACAGCACAGGGGACTCCCTGCTGTACACTTCAGCTGAAGCATTTCAACTGTTAGAATTAACCGTCCCATGACGGTGGTCTTTCCACACAAAGTAGGGGGACTGTTTCTGTTAAAGGAAAATCCTGTCCACTTCCACCACTGCGTGCACTCCCAGTAGTGCCGCGCAAACTGCACAAGATGTCTGGATGCAATGTCGCGTCAGTGCACAGTGCGAAGCTCAGCAACACATCGACAAGTTGCTACAGCATCAGAGAGCGTACACTGGCAGACACTTCCTGGCCAGTGCATGTGTTGCCTTTTGGGAAAGGAAAAAAAGGCAAAGCATTTGAGTTGAATGCCACAAGCAGAATAAACGACTTGTAGTACCTACAACAAGAGTTGTATCAAGGAAGCTGTGTACAGCAATATTTATTGTACATAGGGTGGAAAGAGCCAATGTCCACTGGGGTAGAAATGTCTTCTACCCCAGTGGAGGAGGTGGTGGTGGTGAAAGATGAAAAGTGTTAGAGCCAGGAATCCATCAGGTGTGATGAGAGACACCAAGGGGGAAAACTGATCAAAACAGCGCTAGCTATGTGTTCTTCAGTGTGGTCATGAGTGACATCTAGCATCTAATAATAGCTGTCCTATGGTAAGTCAAGTTGCAAGTATAAGATGAAATGCATTATCCTCGGGTTTGTGGAGTTCAAAAAATTGAATTACAGCAGGGCAAAGGGAAATGTGAGTATGACTACAAGAAGAGAGATTGTGGCAATGGAAGCACAGTTGGCAATAGGAGGAGAAGTCTAAGGGTACATAAGAGACTTGAGTGAATGATAGATTATCACATGGAGTAATCTAGAAGTCCTTTCCCCAGTTGTTGGGATGTGTTGACAATGTTGTCATTCACAGGTAGACTTATGTTGAATATACATTATGTTTTCATCCACATTGTTTGTTCCATGTTCGTGTTTTAATCATATATTGCTTTTTGTTGTACATCTCCTTTGTTTACGTAGCTATTGTGGAACCTCTGCTATGGAATCTCTACTAGGAAACTGTGGCATCAGAGTTCCACCATTGTCACTTGTCTGGTAGTTCCTCTCCGTATGGTTTACAGTAAATCTTCTCCTCTACAACGCTGTGTTTCTTCTTGATTGTCACATTGTTGCTTCAAGTAAAGGGAGAGGGAGCATCTTCTAGTGCGGCACGCGCTCCTTGGGGTGGTCCAGGCCATTCAATAGATTATTATTCATGATTATATCTTGACTAAATATTGAAAACACTGGCTAGCAACTAGGAATGTAGAAATTGTGTCGGGTAAAGAAGAGCCCTTCATTAGTGGGAAAAGTGCTGATGTCTTCCATTTTATGTTGGGCATCGGCGCTCCTGGCTCATGCACGCATTTAGTTACACGAGGCCCCGGGCAGAGTCACGGCTTACTCTGGTGGTCCCTGGAGGATTGGAGTCGGGTGCCGGCAGGACACCTCTTCTCCCCGGCAGGAGGGTAAATTTCTGGTCTCTGGAAGTGTCGGCATTCTGCCATCTCGTTCTGGGGTAGGAGTGAGCCCAGTCTAACTTGGAGGAAAGTAGTTCCTATGTAGGGTTCTTCACTTCCAGGGCAGGCAGGGCTATTTGAGTGGAGTCTGGTGATTGGTCCGTGTGTCGCAACACTCCTGCTATATTATAGTGTTTTTTATGCTCTTTCTTACTATTTTTCCTGTTTAGGATCCTTTGGTGTTGCTTTGGAATTTGGCTCCCTGCTGTTGTCATCGGAGGGTTTTTCCTTTGGCTTTTTTTCCTCCTCAACAGTGTTTTTTTTCCTTGGACACTTACCAGCTGCTGTTTACTCCACCAACAGTCGGTAGAGTGTCTGCAGAAAGGAATCATCCATTCCTCGGGTTAAATCCTCAAAGCTACGAAGACCCCAGCTGCATCCAGCCCTTAACATTTTGTACTAAAACTGGAAAACACCGTTGTACTGAAGTCTGAAGGTGGAGGTACTGGATCAGCTACACACAGAAAAAGATAATCCTCATAAAGAGATATCCTGTCATCCTATCATGGAGCCCTCTCGCCTCTCCAATAGGCCAATGGCTTGAGTATTAGGATGGATAGAAGACAGTACAGGAAGCATCACTCCCCAGATCTAAAAATATGGACATTCGCATGTGAGCATTTTTAAGAGCTACATTCAGCTTGCACACCACTGCAGAGTACTGTCCCACTGTGCAACCCGTTCTTGGAGTAAGAACTCATCACTCAATGGAGCTGCACAGTAAGGCTTTCATGACATTATGGAGCATCCTCTTGCTTTTTAATGTTCTCATCTGTGTTTTAGTACTCCTTTTTAAAAATAAAATGTCCTTGAGAAAAATGGTGCTGTTAATGTGGTTTTCTACCTACTCTTCTGGAAGCGAGATCCACGTACTAATGCTATTGATGAGTTCATTGACAACATCATATTTGATGTTATGTATGATATCATGCGCAAACTGATGAGTAAGGGCAATGGTGCCGAGCTAATTTCGGAGGGTCATCTTACGTTTTAGCTTTATAGTCGTACACTGTCCATAGTGCTAGGAGCCTGGCTGTTGAGCCTTAGTGCGCTGGACTGCCTCTGTGCACTTTCTCTGTGACTGACTTTTGACAGACTAGGAAGCAGCAGGAAGGCTACAAGTTTCAGCTTGCGCATACTCTGCCTGTGTGAACGGTACCAGGGTCTTCATTTAGCTAAGATTTACTTCGTTGTCTCCACAGGGAGCCTGTGGGACACAGCAGGGGTTGCTGGACCCCAGTATGTTTTTACTTTGCCCTCACTTTTTTAGTTTTCAATGCGCACCGAGGAGCGCTCTAGACCATGGCCCCTTGGACACCCAATGCCGGGCTATAAAGCCAGACTGACAGCGCGTCCGTGCCGCCGCCTGAACTGAAATCGACATTGCTTTCCTTGTAGCACTAGAGCGTACTGGGAGGTGCCTGCCTCCCACAATGCATCAGTTTTATCACCGCCATCTTTGAAAGGCGGATTTATGTTTATGTTTTACTGTTTCTCCCTTATCATTTAGCTAAGATTTACCTTACCAGTAGCTTTGTCTCCACAGGGGAGCCTGTGGGACTCAGCAGGGGTTACTGGACCCCAGTCTGTTTTTACTTTGCCCTCACTTTTTTAGTTTTTAATACGCTCCCAGGAGTGCTCTAGACCATGCCCCCTTAGACACCCGGTGCCGGGCTATAAAGCAGGCCTGTCAGCGTGGATGTGCCGCTAGTGGGCCGAAGGCGCGCCAACGGCGCGCTCGTCTGTGCCTGTCTGCGCTCGGACTGCGCTCAGCGCCAGCCCCCCTGCCAGTTTTGCCTAAGAAGTCTCGGGAACCATCCGCTATGCAAGTGACACCTTGCTCCTAATCAGTTCTCAAGGTAAGACATGTGCCGGTCCTCGACTGGACCTGCAACGTTGCGACGAACATCTAAAATGTCCGGTCTGTAAATTCTCCCTCACCAACTCTCACAGTAAGATATTCAGTTCCTTTAAAGCAAAGGTTGTATCCCCCCCAAAAAATCACATCTTAAGTGCCGTGGCACACTCATAAACACCAGATCCCTTGTTAAAAATTCGATAGATTTTGCAGAGTTCATGGAAACGCAAAGCCTCGACCTGGTCTTCGTCATGGAGACTTGGGCAGCTATAACATCAGACCCAGACCTCTTATCAGCACTACCAACTGGTTTTAGGATTTGTGAACAAGACAGCACAATAAAAAAGGGTGGAGGCCTTGCTATAATTTTTAGAGATCATTTAAAAACAGTTTTTAAAATCCTCCCCAATACACAGGACTGTGAGGTTCTAATTTTTCAAATTTAACTAAGCAGCCACTACTTCTTTGACAGACTTCTCTTTACCGTCCCCCCGGGACCTAGCGTAATATTGAACCAAACCATCGGCAGTCTTATAGACTAAAAGTCAGTTTAGCGGATTTTACAATTCTGGGTGATTTTAATTATCACTTGGAAAATTCATCAGATGCAGACTCGTCAAATCTATTAGACCTTATGGCAAGTGCAGGCCTAACAAAGATTGTTCAGGGCTCCACACATGAAGCAGGCCATCTCCTCGATGGCATTTTTACGGATAATCCAGAACTCAAATGGACATCATCTCTCCCACTGACTTGGTCAGACCATAAGGTGATCATGTTTGAGATAGGGGAAGTGTCTGAGGTAGATAAGTCCTGCCTACCTTTAGGACACACAGTCCGTCGCACTTGGAACACTTTTGACGCAGAGCAGCTTAGCTCCTCTCTCACCCAATCAATTCTGCTGATTTCTCAGGACTTGGACATGGCCATCTGTAATTATCATCAAAGGCTAGATTTATCACTAACCCAGCTAGCCCAAGCAAAAAGTCACCATAGACGCAAGACCTACCCCTCTGAGCCGTGGTTTAACGAAAACCTTAGACGAAAAAACAGGAATGCAGGAGATCTGAACGTAAATGGAGACTCTATTACAACACGGCCGACAAAGAGATTTATAAAACTAATATACAAACTTATAAAAAGCTAATTCAAACTGAGAAAATTAGTTACTTCACCACAAAAATAGAAGAAGCTAAAAACTCCTCAAAGGAACTGTTTGCAACAGTTAAGAAACTATCGAAACTCCCTGAAGCAAAAAACCCCAACATCAGCCAACAATTCTGTTACAAGTTAGCACTTTACATTCAAGATAAAGTCAAATCAGTATACGACTCCTTCGCATATGCTAATCAAGTAGTGGACCTAAATAAAAGCCTGTCAAGACTCACTTGCAGTTCCAGTACCAATACCATATCTCACTTTGGGCCACTGACAGTAGACTTTTTAGTAAATTGTAAAACAAACTAAATCTGGCTCATCTCGGGAACCTTGCCCACTCGGAATAATCCATCTGGCTCCCAAGGTAATAGCCACACATCTTACAAACATCTTTAACAATTTTTTGGGGGCAGGTTACTTTCCAAAAGACTGGAAGATAGGGTTGATCCTTCCCTTGCTTAAAAAACCTAACCTTGATGCTGGCAACCCAAATAATTATAGGCCTATCACTCGACTACCATTTCCGGCCAATATAGTGGAAAGGGCAGTCAATCAGGAACTGATGATTTTTGTAGACAACAATAAGAGTCATGTTCCAACTCAGTTTAGATTATGTGGTCACCACAGCACGGAGTTGGTGCTGATCACAGCCACTGAAGAAGTCAGACAGACAATAGATTGTGGGGGAAACGCGGCCCTGATCCTATTTGATCTTTCGGCTGCGTTTGACACAGTTAACCATACTCTCCTAATTGACCAACTTGAATCGGTTGGTATCAAAGACAGTGCACTCAAGTTCATTACTTCCTTCCTAGCTGATGGAATCCAAACAGTCTCCTGAGAAGACTTTACATCACCAGCCTTCTCACTACCTTGTGGGATGCCTCAGGGTTCGTCCCTGAGCCCCACCCTATACAATCTATATGTTACCCCACTTGCAGCGCTGATCAAATCTTATGGTTTTGCGCTGGTCTTGTATGCCGATGATACACAGATCGTTGTGTCTGTAACAGGTAACCCTGAAGCCACGGCAGTTCAATTTCATGACTGCATGCTCCATATTGGTAACTGGATGCGTAATAATTGCCTGAAGTTGAACTCCTCAAAAACCGAGCTTCTACTGTTCGGTAATAATCCTTCCTTTTGGTGCCCTAACTGGTGGCCTCAAGAACTGGGATTCCTGCCTACTCCAAGTAGTAAAGCAACATATTTGGGAGTAACCATTGATACTAAGCTATCCTTTGAAGGACAGATAAATCATACCGCCTCCTCTTGTTTTTACATCCTGCAAATTCTCAAAAAAGTCTTGCCCTATGTCCCAATAAGCTTGCAAAAAATGGTAGTCACGGCGCTCACCTCCTCTAAATTGGATTACTGTAACACGCTCTTCATTATCATTCAAAAATGTTTTCTGCACAAGTTGCATTGCAGAACGCAGCAGCGCGGTTGCTGGCAGGTATCCCGAAACATAAATCTGCATCTCAAGCTCTGGCCCAACTACACTGGCTTCCCATCTGAAAACGCATCCAATTTAAGGCACTTTGTATAGCCTTTAAAGCGTTACAAGGCCTTCGCCCATCGTATTTGAGACAACGTTTCCAACATCACATTCCAACACATTCACTGCGCTCATCCACTAGTGGAAACCTTGTAGTCCCCAGATTCAAACGAGTTAACTGGGGACGGAGGGGGTTCGTAACATGTATGACGAGGCTGTGGAACTCGCTCCCCACAGAACTCAAAAACAAAGCAAATCTATTACAATTCAGGAAGAACCTAAAAACCTGGCTTTTCACCAAATAGCCTCTCATCACCTCTCCATAAACATATTTGGTTTCTCAGTTTGGCTCAGCGCCTAGATACCTCCGGGTAATTGTTGCGCTTTAGACATTTTATTTTCATTTCATTACATCCCGGCAGAATGAACTTCTGATGTGCCCATATATTCCAAATCATGTCCACTGCTTGAGGGTACCACAGCTTTTTAAGGCTTCTTGAAGCCCATTACATTTCAGGAAACGTGGCCATTTTAGGAAAAAAAGTTACATTATATGGACATGGCTGCCTTGTTGCACTCATGGTAAAGGGTCGCAGGACTGAAATTACACATACAAAAACACATGTAACATGGAGATATCACACATGAGAAAACTTAAAGCATGGCAGCTAGGAGCACACGCTTTAAAATCATGTTTAAATGCTAATTCTAATCTTTTACGTTTACAAGAATAAACCTTGCAGTTGTGAATAGCTAAAATGAGCAAAGGATCCAAAGCTTTTACCTCTCAGGGTGAACAGCAAGTGCTTCTCAGCCTCACAGGAAGCTGCTTCTCCCAGGACTTAAGAAAACTGAGCCTCCAGCTTCCAGGGACCTTGTGAGCCCTATTCTTGTTTTCAATCCCTCAAATCTGCTGAGTCAAACCACAGTATAATGCAAGCAAATCAATGCATAAAGCACATCCTTCAATCCAGAACTCATTCAAATGCTGTTAATTAATCAGTGTGGCTGGCAAATGAAAACAAATACTATACAGAGCACATACCAAAAATATGTTCATTTATATTGTGCATACAAATCATTATGTAATGCCTAGAAAAAAGTATAATGTTTATGTAAATACATATATTGTGCTTACAAACCACACTCATGAACCATACATTGCTGCATACCTACCAGTACTTTACACATGCAAACCAATTTGATGCACATACAAACTAGTAGGTTACATATAAGAATCAGTACATCATGCATACAAATCAACATGTAATGCTTTAAAACCAATGGTTGAACATTTTATATATTACACACAGAAACTAGAACATTACAAGAATGAACCGACATATTGTATATGAGCCATAGAATTATGTGTCTTAGCCAGTATTTTACACATGCTGCAAATTAGTATGTTATTAATGCAAATCAGCCATGTATGCATAGCAACCAGTATGGCATGTGTGCACACCAGCACTTAATGCTTTCAAACCCATTAGATTATACATTACAACGAATATCTTTTACATGCACAAACCCAGAAATGGAGCTTCAGGGGGTTTTGGGGCTGGGGTACCCCTAATAATTTCTTAATGGGGTCATGGCCTGGCAGTGACAGTCGGATCAGCCATCTGCAGCAACGGTGACATCAATTAACTAGTGTTGGAGACTAGATAGAGGTGGACAACTAAACAAATTAACAAAGATGAGCCAGAACCGAGTCGAGCCAATAACATATTTGGCATGTAAAGGGTGCAACAAACTTCATGTAAACATATGATAACTTTGCGTCAACATTTTTAAAAAGTGT
This sequence comes from Calotriton arnoldi, assembly GCA_963921515.1. Lineage (NCBI taxonomy): Eukaryota > Metazoa > Chordata > Amphibia > Caudata > Salamandridae > Calotriton > Calotriton arnoldi. Next base: position 33,288 of record CAWUFW010021081.1, on the reverse strand, counting down.
ATTTCTTTAACAAGCAGAAGCATATCACCTCAGTACATCAGATTATATAATTGCTTTGAGAGGCATTTATCAAAACTGACAGTTTAAAAAAGTGAATTTAGAAACATTCATGTCCCTCCTCCCACTCTGATGACAATGCAACTAGTGAACTCAGTGGCAAGTCAGTTGTCATGTGCAGTGCTTAATTTGTGCTGGTGGTTTCCGCGCCAGCACTTAATGAGAAATACAGGTGCTTTTCATGAGCACCAGTTAAGGACACATTAATTTACTGGGGAGATTCCGTGATTTGCCCAGAATCACAGGATGTTGTTGCGATGCCGAGACTCGAACCTGGTTCCCCAGCTCCGAAGTTTGCAAGTCTGGCCATTAGCCACATCCTCTCACTCCTTTCATGGTTAGCAGTTGGTTCTGTTTTAGGCGGCGCTAACAGGAGAAAGGGGCTCGTGCAAGCTGCCTCCTGAAGAGAGCCCCTGCACTTATTTTTTTACAAATTAATCACTGGTCATGTGTACCGACTATATGACGTTACAACGCATGCGTTTACAACACATGCCTTTACAACGCGGTCAGTACAACGACCGCGTTGTTACCACGCGTACCATTACAACGCAAGTCATTACAACGACTTGCTGTAGGGGGGGCGCTGGAGTTTGGAATAGTATAAGTTACTATTCCAACTCCAGTCTGTGCAACAGTAGGGAAGGTGTTGGATTGAAAATCCAATACCTATAGCCCCTTACAGCAAATCGTTGTAATGACTTGCGTTGTAATGGTATGCGTGGTAACAACGCGGTCGTTGTACTGACCACGTTGTAATGCCACCGCGTTGCACCGACAGCATTGTAAACGCCGTTTCCCATGTGTTCCCGTATGTGTGGTCTAGATTCTTATTATAGATGGTGCAACATTACTGCCTGTTAAATCAAATACAAGAGGTCTTCCTGAACTCACGCTTACGGTAGTCATGTCTCTCACATTTGATAATGAATAAAAAGGAGGTTCGGTGAAATAAAATATCTACCTCGAATTACACAATTTGTTCAAGCGGAGAAGCCGAGAATTAATCTCAGATTTAACCTAATTCAGTTCAGCCACAAAATGGGTATCTATTTCCGTCGCCCATTTTGCATCAAAGGTTAGGCTTTGATATTAATTTTTGGTGAATAGAGTTAGAACGTGGGGGCAAGCAGAGGTCGCTTGAAAGCTCAGTTCGTTTTGGGTTCAAGGGTCCGAGAGGAACTTGAGATGAGCCACAGCAGGGCATCTGACTTGGATCAAGCTTTTGAATAGCACCTCCGGAGCAGAGCTTTGAGAACCGGCACTCATTCTTTTACAAATTAAGTACTGCACTGGTTTATATGAGAAGTATCAAACACAGTATCTGCTGCCAGTGATTTTATCTGTTCTGTCAAATCCTAACAAAATCCAGCTTCGTTCACTTTCATTAGGTTCAAGTCGAATCTTCGAAGTCACCAGCACTACGCCACCTGCTTCCCCTAGGCTCTGCATGGACTCACCCATCTGTCTCTGTAGTGTGGCAATGGGTCAGAGAGCCAGTGTTTATGGTGGTTCCGTATCTACTCTGAGAAAAGGAGCGCAAAGAGGTGCATTGAAATGAGAGTTCATTAGCATCCTAATGATTAGTCCTACACTTATTCTAGCTGACCATCAATAAAAACCTACCAGTTATTATCAAACACTCGCTACCTTGAGCAAGACCTAGTCCATCTTTATTAACTGTATCTGTCAGCTACAAGTGCAATCGCAAACCGCAATCTGATACATCTGACAATTTTGTTAGACTGCTTCCAAGCCAAATCTCCAGAAGTAAACTAAAACAAATTCAAAACCATAAATTGATTTAACTTAGATTAAATATAAAACAATACTACCAAGTTTTCAATTTGCCTTTCTATTCTCTTGGATTCTTTGGACTAACAAACACATCGGAATTAAAACTTGCTCATAAAAAGGCACACAAAACTGTAGGAACACAGAATCATGAGGTTCCATTAAACACGTCTTCGCCAAACACTGCAACAGACAGCCCAACCAGTCATATTCGCCTAGGATCAGGGAGCCTTATATTGTCCATACCTAGTCTCCGGTCTGTGGCCATGCTTATTTTTCATCAGGTACAAACCCTGAACCAGCTGCTCCCCACCCGGGAAATGGTATGATGACTACCTGGGATGCATCATGTGAAGTTACAAGTACAAAAACTGCAAAGCAGTCAAATAAATTACCAACAAAGCAGTTGTCTATTTTGGAATGTTTTGAGTATCGACACAGCTGCGGGATTCGCGAATTAAACCAGCAGCACACACCGGCGGCAAGGTTATTAGTCGAAATTACAGACGACTTAACTGAGGCAAATTACAGCCTAACATCATCAATCACAATATTTACAACTACATCGAAAATACACAGTGCCCCAAATGTTCAAGGTTCGTTAAGGAACATCTCACTCAGTGATCCTGGGTATGGCCGTGAGTGCTGGTGCGTTCTGGGCATTACAAATGTGGTCCCTCAGTCAAATTGTGGAAGAATTTACTCAATCGATTCGATGAACCTTTGTTGCTGACATAAAGCATTGAAAGGAGAAAACATCAACAATACAATTTAACATGTGAAGTCTATGCGACTCGACAATGAGGACAAGGAATCAATGAATATGATTAAAGGGGTTTATTTGGATTACCAATCAATCCAGCCAATACACTAGCCATATGCAGATTCAATAAGTACCTTAGTACAATAGGTTCAATAGGCAAAGTAAAATATCTCAGTTGGTTGTGATGCAATAACATGAGATACAGAATTGTGACAGCCACAAGCATATAATAACAAATCAAAGTGAACAGATGTTCCATGAAGAAACTTAGAGAAAGGCAGTTTCTCTCCTCTAGCACTAAATCAATGAAGGGGAACATCTATGAATGGTCTCTAGTTCAGGAGCAATTGAAAAGGTAGGTGTCAGCATAATCAGTAGTCAGTTGAAGTCTAAAAGAAAAGAAAATAAGTGTTTGGCATAAAGCTTCACACTTGCAAGAATAGGTCAAGAAGAGAGGTCTGTACCTCTCAAAGTCTAAACAGGATCTCTCCTGAACCCTAACTCCACCAGAAGTAACTCAAAGCTGTGTGAACACCAATATAAAAGAAACATGAGATTCAAACATGTTATCTCTGTTCACACCACCAACCGCAAATCAGCGAGCTATTCGTGGGTTTCTGCAATGTAGCTCTGACTTCCCAACGCATCAGACTAAGGCTGCCCTTTTCAGCCTTGAACATCGTGCCATTCTGGGACACGGTAAACATAAAGCTTCTTTTCGACCATTGTTCCTCCATGTTCACTGCCAAGTCTCTCCCAGGCCTCTCTATCAGCAATTTAATACAGACAATAACCTTTTCACTAGCTAACATCAATCATAATAATGAACCGGCAAGGGAAAAAGGGAAAATATTCTGGCAAAGCAAAAAGCATTTCAACTGAGGCTTGGAATCAGGCTAACTTAAATGAGCATTTAATGTGCACTTCGAATGCATGGTTATACATGCACACTTTAAACTTTAAATGAACTACAAAACGTGAGCAAAAGAATATATGTTTGCAGATGCGATATAGTATAATATAAAAAAGTGTAAGTGTAAAACGAAATAAAGAATACATAATTCATGTTTAAACTAAACATTAGTACACACACGTATATAAATCTCAATTTTCTACAGTGAATACATTTCAGTAATGCGTTTAAATGTTTCACTCATGTTAATAAAATTTAAGGCACACAGTGAATATAGTGTTAAGCGCACATATATAATTGCATCTCTGTGGCATGTGAAGGTGGAGTCTAAATTATGTTGCTCCATGAGGAAGGGGCGTACGAGACCCCAAACGCTGACAACTTAACTGAAACAAATTCCAGGCCAATCCCGCCTTCTACAACAAATATAACAACACCGAAAATATACAATGTTCCAAACATTCAAAGCCTGTCACAACTCTACGGCCATGAGGAGGAGGGGTACAAGGCCCCTACCACCAGTTCTCCACAACTGATTTAATTCAGCTATTGCCAGTGACATTTGTCAGTCAGCAAAGCTCTAGCTCAGTAGCCAGCTGCTGAAATAGCACAAGCGACTATAATCATGTTTGACTGAACCCATGTTGTCAGCCAAATTACCATAACACTATCACCTATGGTCACCGAGGGAACTCAGCTTATACAGATTACCAACCTATCACTTGATGGAATCATAGTGCCTCCAACCACAAACAATCAACCACTGATAAAGTACCATTCTACACAAATGAATCAACAACAGAATTCAAGCCATATCTCAGTACGAAGTGCATAGCGTAATTACGGAAACTGAATTTAAAAAAAATCATGGCTAAGGAACCTTCAACCCAACGCATGATCCAATCATTTTAACCACCAGTGGTTCAGGAACCCACAAACTTTTCACTGTCTTTACACAGGTGAGCCAAGTCAACCAGATAACACAAGCTAACATAAGAACTGTTCAAACCTTGTGCAATACTGAAGTTGCTGCTGAGGAAACCAATGAGGACATATCTATCGCCACAGAAGATTAAACCAATCAATCATTAATTACTGCCCCTGACACTATGCCCTCTAAACCGGCCTTGTTGTATAGCCAGTCGTTGCAGAGGTGCTAAACAACTCCGTCAATTCAGCCAGTTCAATCAATCAATCAATCAATCAATAAAACTTTATTTCAGCTGTGAGCCATAAAAGCACTTAAAATAAAAAACATACAATAAAAATAGTTAAGATATGTGATATAAAATGTGAAATATTATAGATATTATGCCATCGATACCTCCTTACTATTAGGCAGGCTCCTGCAATAAGGTAGTTTTATGCAATATGTCAAGAAGTGCCAGGTATCTCCCTGACTGGTGTTGTTCATTAACATAATGCGTAACCAGCTAATCCTATAACTGCACAAGCTGTACACAAGTTAGTACACAATGAAGTAGGTTGGTCAGCCACTAAAGGTTAAAATATATGAATACTCTCTACTTTCCTATATTATTTAAATAAGTATTTCACATCCTATTCTCCAACAGTAATATCAATTACCGTTTTACAGATCGCCAATATACAAATTTTCATGAGAAATGCTCATCTTGTGCCTTACTCTCCACACACCCATCATGTCTAAGAATACTCACGTTAAACATGGTGTACCTTGATTTACATGTATCAAGTTTAACTATACTCACGTGTTACAAGCCGGGTATCTTAATTTACATGTATCATGTCTACCTGTACTCACGCTGCATGCCGGACATCTTGATTTACATGTATCATATCTCCCCAATCCTGTTCAACATATACCTCAGACCTCTAGTAAGAGACCTGGCCCTGATGGACTGCCAGGTATTCAACTATGCGGACGATACGCAAATCATCCTACAAATAGATAATTTCCCACAAGCCCACACACGAGTGAAAGACTTACTACGTTTTGTGGTTAACTGGATGACAGCCAACTCCCTCAAGATCAATCCGGATAAAACCGAGGTTCTGGCTGTCACCAATGATAACAGCCTTTGGAACCCCCAATTCTGGCCACACGAGCTGGGAGACACTCCGTCTCCAGCTCCGGTGGTAAAAAGTTTGGGCATTAAAATAGACGCCAAACTCTCACTGGCCAATCAAGTCTCCACCGTTTTTAGGTCGAGCCTCGAGTAGCGCGCAAGCGCTGCTCTGCGAGACTTTAAGTTAGGGCTTTTGAAAGCTGACCAGACGCTCGTGCGTCATGGCCTTTTCCCTGCGGTTACGCGCACGGCAGACATCTGTTTCCAATTATCGTGCCCAGACGCGGGCGCGATAATTGGAAACACATGCTGGCTGTGCGGGTAATCGCAGGGAAAAGGCCATGACGCACAAGCGTCTGGTCAGCTTTCAAAAGCCCAGGCTGCCGCGCTCGCTCGCCCCCGCTGCCGACGTCTCTGCTGTCCAGCGCTTCACTTGTTTGCTTGGCTTGTTTTGTGATGGTCGCTGATAATCCGGGGTGCGGCGTGTACAGCCTTTGATGCTACGGGTACATGCCAGGGTCTATTTTCCCGACGTTTCACAATTAAAATAGAATGTCAGCTTCACCAGTGGTCACGGTGAGATTTTAAAGTTTAAAGTTCACATTTGCAGTGTTTCAATGCGGTATCTCGGAGTTAGATGTAAAATGTCAGTGTTAACATGGGGTAATATCTCAATGCTAAAAGTTAGGTTTTCCAGTGTGTTATCGTGAGAGATAAAACAATAGATTCATGCGGTTCCAGGTAAGACATAATTTGGATTTTCCAGTCCTTCAGAGTGAGATATTAAATGTCATTTTTTCGGGCCTCAGTCAGATATGAAAAGACATGGACGCTTATCCAAAGGATCAGAGCAATAATGTGGACCAGCCGATCAACTTACTCTGGAAGTAGCTGCCCCTGCTCGAGGAGTCAGGCTGACCCAACCGGAAGCTCGACGCCCACCCCCTGCCCCTTGACCGGGGCTTACACAGGTTCGATGTCAACAGAGCCAGGAGTACATTCCTTCCACGAAGGACCGCTCTCGGGAGTGGACTTTTCTCCCGTCCCTGAGGTCAGAATAGGAAAATACCCCGGGGTTATTGGTTTTTGGTGTGTGTGTGTGTGTGTGTGGGGAGGTGTGTGTGTTTTAGGGCGTTATGGCAGTTTCTCTGCGTGAGGTGATTTTGTGTTCGTGTGCACATGCGTGAACGTGTGTGGCCTTATTTGATGTGTGGTAGACTGTTGTGTATCTGTGCGCATGTTTGTCTGTGTGTGAGGATGCATGTGTGTGTGGTGCATTTTTAATGTGTGACCGTGTTATGTGTATGTGTGTGGTCTGTGTGCGCCTCAGACAGTGTACTTCCTGCTCAGCTTGGCGTGCGACGTCCGAATTGGAGAGTATGCACCTGGGTGGGCAACGTTGTATTTTTGGATTGTGTGTGGGCATTTTAGTGCCCCTTTCGTTGAGAAAGTACGCTTACATTGTTGGTACATGTGCGCGTTTGTGTGTGTGAATGTGTGTTTGTGTGTGTATGTGCAGATCTGTGTATAGTGTTTGGTGAGGCTTTGGGAACCCGCGCCATCTGGTGGGCGGGGACAGATCACCGGTCCCTGTGGACTTGGGCCCCTGTCTGCTCCCAGCCTCCAGACGGCCTCCTTCCAGGCCCCGTCCCGCTGGCACCCCTGTAACTGGTCGGACACTTCAAGGGCCTCCGGGAGCCTCAGACGGGCCGCCTCGGCCCGAGACACTCAGATTTTATCCGGCGAGGAGTCCCGCTTGCTGCTCCGTTCCCAGGCTCCGTGTCCGAGACCGCGGGGCAGATGACTCCGGCTTAATGCCTTCCTGCCTCGCAGCCCCGGGCCCGCATTAAATGTGTACTGTACACTTGGAGCAGGCCACAGATCTGGACAGGCGTGTATCAAACACGGAAACCAACGTTTGAAATGTGTATTAGAGTCGCAGCTGAAAACCCCATTTTCATTTATTTATAGGAACTTTAACACTTTTATAACATTGCATGTTCAAAGCTGCATGCCTTACATGTAATCCGGGGTACAAAAATATGTATGTCGCGTGCATGTCACACTATACACTGGCACACAAATATGCATACGCCTTGTGTATAACGCTGCCACGACTAGCAAATAATTTGTGTATTTAAATTTCAGTATTTGTGCTTATACTTTTAGTCACGTTTGAAAAAGCACAAACTGCGTGTGGTAACTACACACTGGCTCACACACAAATATAGGCAGACTGTGGGTCACTGTGGGTATAACACACGGCATGTCTTTATACAAATATCTGTATGCGATTTTTCATAAAGGTGCGCATTATATATCCGATAATATGTATATATGTGATATCAAGAGATTACCTGCACAAATCCATATGGCCACGGCCTTTATGCTGCGTGACGTGGCTGTTGCCGAAGATTTCATACAAATAAAGATGCCGCCGCTTGACTGGAGACGTAAAGTTGTAAAATAAAAATAAAAGGTGTCTGATAATCATAAGGTAAAGAGGAAGGAACACTCGAAATGATTTCCGTCCTCTCCCATCCTGCTGCAAACGCTCCCTCGCGTTGTGTGCGCCGCGCGGGACCTTGCGAGGGTGGATCCTGAGCAGGGATTAATTAGGATAGAGATGCCTCATTCTGCCCTCACCATGGCAGGCACGCCCTACTGGGGGTGACATTACTCGGAAATCTTTCCTTCCGGTCAGCTCCCCTCCCCTGCGGTACTCTGAAACTCCTCATGCTTCCTTCCCTGTTGCAAAACTGCACACAAAGGACCGGGAAAAGCAGGCTTGAGAATTGGAAAACTAGCTTTTTCTAGAAACCGCGTGAGTTGCCAGTACATTGACAAAATGCTGCTCGGTTACAGCAATAACTAATTGAACAGAGTTCAAAGACATTTAATCTAACTGGAAATAGGCCTTTTAGCATTTTTATATTTAGTATATCGGGATGGGGGCTAAACGAAATCGCCACCCCCCTCACTCTAACCCAATTAAATATTCTTAACAATAAAATGAACCCGAGTGTTATAGTTAAATTTAACATTTGCACTTCCCACCAGTACTTATTTGATTTTTTTTTTACTTCAGTTTGAGTCATAATATAGCTGCAATTAGGCACACGGGGCCTCCTTTTGGAAAACCAAAGAACCCCGATCGATCATATACAAACCTTGTCCACGGCAGAGCCTGCTCGCTCACAAAGGTTTGGATACTGGGCGTGCATTTAGTAACACCTTTACTAATGTTACAGCAGTGTTTTCTGTCATTTGTTGGCTCAGAGGAAGTTGTACTGAAAGAAGTATGGTTTTCCTGATCAACAGTAAAATGAGATCACCCAATTGCTGCCACCGACCCCGTTTGGTAGAACATTCGCCATTTTGGTGAAGTGCCAACTGAGCCAATTTAAGGGTGAGATGCCTTTTTAATTTAAAAATGTCTTTCTCTCTTTTTTTTTACATTAGTGGGTAAATGGATCAAACTTATAAGGTACAAGGTTTAGCCATGCAACAGCTGATGTTGTTGCACCAAGGATATTGTGCTGCAAAACTAAATACTTATAAGGTCCCAAAAGCGAGACCTATTAGCTATGCCAATGCTTGTTGGGACTTGTGTGGGCCTACTCAGGCAGTTAAGGAAAGTTTCCCCCATTCTTTCCTTCTCAACCATGCGGACTGTGGTGGCCGCCTTGATCTTGGCCCGTCTTGACTATGGGAACTCACTGTACATTGGACTACCAGACTCATTGCTGGGCAAACTCCAGGTGGTGATGAACGATGCTGCCAGGTTAATCTTCAAGTTGCCAAGACGCACTCGGGCCTCACCTCTACTACAACAACTGCACTGGCTTCCTATCAAGCAGAGAGCTAAATTCAAAGGCCTCTGCATTACACATAAGGCCCTATATGGACAGGCACCCACATATATCAAGGAACGCCTGGCGAAATACGTTCCCTGCCGCACCCTAAGGTCCTCCACGGAGGGCCTGCTAAAATGCCCACGGTTCAACTACACCACTAAAGGTGGCCGAGCCTTCTCGGTTCTCATCCCGCAACTATGGAACAAGCTGCCTGGTCAGCTTCGCTCCAAAAGTGACCCCCTCCCGTTCAGTAAGAAACTGAAGACTCTATTATTCATAGAGGCTTGAATGTAGCCCTTCCCTCGGTGAGACAACTCCCCCTGGTACTTTCGCTGATTTTCATGCAGCGCTTAGAGACTTGCAGGTATTAAGCGCTCTACAAACCTAAATTAACAATAACAATATCTAAGTATACTCAGATGTCGCACGCTGTGTACCTAGATGTACATGTATAATTTCTAACTATACTCACATGTTTCATGTTGGGCCCCTTGATTTACACATATCAAGTCTATGGGCCCAATTACGAGTTCCTCGTAATTTTCCGACCCAAGGGTAAACTTCTGTTTAGCATGGGTCAGAATTACAAGTTTGAAGGTATTTAACGCATCCGCTAATTATCGTATGCGTTTAATAACTCAACCTTTGTTAAATTTCAGCAGGTCACACCTGCCAAAATTTATCAGGGAAAAACATACGATATTAACTGTATAATGTGGATTTTGGTGCATTAAACACCAAAATTTGCATGTCATTCCACATGAATTCATATTAGGTGTTTATTTTGTACCCAATAAACAATGTACCCAGTGGTATCATTATTTATCAGGGGAGATAAATAACGCCTTAGCTTGAAATCAGGCACTAAGTATATTCACATTACATACGAGAAGTCTTGATTTCCATGTATAGAATCTAAGTATACTCATATGTTACACACCGGACACCTTGATTTACAAGTATCATGTCTAAGTATACTCACATGTTACATGCCGGGCACCTTGATTTACATGTAGCAATTCTATGTATATTCACATGTTAGACATGGCACACCTTGATTTACATGTATCAAGTCTAAGTATACTCACATGTTACATGCAGGGCCCCTTGATTTACATGTACTTAGTCTAAGTATACTCACATGTTACATGCAGGGCCCCTTGATTTACATGTACTTAGTCTAAGTATACTGACATGTTACATGCAGGGCACCTTGATTTACATGTACTTAGTCTAAGTATACTGACATGTTACCCACTGGACACCTTGATTTTGTCGCGTAACATGTTCAAGTATACTCACGTGTCATATGCCGGCTACTTTAATTTACTTGTATCACATGTAAATATATTCACATGCTGCACACCATGTATGGTGTATTGGAACAGCAGTTATTGCTTATTGGTCCTTCTAGGTTGAGTTGGAGCAGTTACTGTGTCTTCTTGTTTAAAGCTTTGATGTTTAGTCTCTCAAGACCAATTGCAGCATAGGTGGAAGCACAGAGAAAATATAACAATATGCAGGCATCATGGGGATAAGAACATGTGTTAGAAATGTTCCACCCGCGGAGAAAGGCAGCTTTACAAACGGTACACAAAAACCTGAACAATAGTGATGGATGTAGAGATGCAAAGTAACATGAATGAAAAACACTTCAGTACTGAAAGCCACAGGTGTGCAGATGTAATAATAAAAGGCCACAGAAATAGAATATCTCCTTTAGGAATAAGATAGTTCTATTTTTACCTACATTTCATTGTGAATTTAGTAACTCTAGTGCTTGGAAAAGCAGTTTGCACCAGATATAAGTAAGCACCCAGGTTAGCCCAACCGTGCAAACAGACTTAAGACCAGAAACACGTCAAGCGATTAGGTATCTATGCTAAAGTATGCAGTAAACATAAAAGCAGCCATTCAAAGACAGGTTTCCAAATACCTTGAAGATCGAATGATAAGCTTAGAGCTTTAGAGTGAGCAAACATTCAGTGGTGGACATTAGTTAGACACTGAACTTAATCCGAAAACAGTGTGCAAGGGGAATGGCACTTACGGTTGTTGCCTTCTGCTTGTATTGTCTGCTATGGGGCCCGAGATGTAGATGAGGTCACATCCTGTGGGGAAATAGCAAAAAACAGGTGCTTCCATATGGGAACTGAGGCTATATGCACCCATCTCTCAATCCTAGCACACTAGGAGCAGGCAAAGAGGCTACAACATGGCTAACAAAATTGACAAAGCCAACAGCTCTTGTAGGTGAGAACTATTGGCTTTGCCAATGCTTGTCCGTTAATGCTTCATCTATCAATTGGACTTTGACTAGTAGACATGTGGTATTCATCCCTGCCAAGAAACTCAAAAGTGTTAACACACTTTATAAATCCCAAAATCAAATCAAGACGATTTAAGCATTTCACAGAGGATACTTGTATTTTGTAAATTGTGTGGCATAAACTTGTTGGTTAAGAGTTGGGAAATGTTGGGAAATCAGTCGTTTTCATTAAGCAGTGCGGCATAAAAGCTGTGTAGGCAAAAATACAGAGGTTCAGTTCCGGAAACACACTGTAAGCAGCTTTTAAGGAAGTCATGTTCGCTTTGACACAAGGGTCACATGAGAAATAGCCCAGCCCTGCATAATGCACAGGAGTGCTTCTGAGATTTCCTCTTGCTACTTGATGGTTAGAGACAGACTTCTCATGAGCAGTGTTGCAGATTAGTGACGAGATTAAGTAAAGGATGAAATGCCTTCAAAGGGCCTGATTCACAAAGGTAAACTTACACTTATGTTACTTACTGTTTTTTGCTATTCACAAACTCTGATTTAATTATAACTTTACATCTACGGAGAATTATAAAAAGTCCTATTGCGGACTGGCAGCAGCAGCTCCTCCTGTGTAAAGGTGCAGGGGAGGCGCCCTCTCTCCTTTTGTGGCTTCCTAATATAAAAGCTTAGTTAAATAAACAAAACTAAAGTGAAGGTCTGATAAGTAGGTATTTTTGCAAGAAAGAGGGATGGTTGGCCACCCTATTAGGGGGATAGTCAAACTTGAGGTTGTCTCCAAAAGAGGGTGAGGTGCACGTGAGTGGGGAAGGTGTCTCCTTTCTGTTCTTGTGCCCTCACACACCCTTACGAGTGTAAAGCATCATCATCGGGCTATGCTCCTCGTGGGGGTGGCGCTGCAGTCCCTCACGGGCCCTAAAAGAGGGCTCTCTGTTGGAGATCTTTTTAGGAGATGCTGCAGTTGTGCATGTGGGTGTGTGGGAAAAAGGTGATATGGTGAGTAAGTGGTTTAAAATTACCTGGTAGTGCCCCAGAGGTTTAATGGGGAGTACTCCAGATAAGTTAAAATAAGGCAGGGTTGTAGAGCCTCCTCAAACAAATAAAGGGAGGGATGAGTATGTTCCCACCGCTCTCAACCCGCAGAGATAGTGTGTAAAAATTAAGAGTGTGAGATGGTCGACATGTTTCGCGCAATCTGTCGGTCCCTAATGGATCCCTGTGCGCTTCTTCAGGACCGTAAGAAAAAGATTGTTTTTAGATATAGAGGGATATGGGTTTCAGGGAAAAGACACCCTATAAACCCACCATACCTATCTTGAGGTCTTAGAGGACGTCACAGCGTCCGAGACACGTCTTATTCGTGTGCTCCGAGCTTAGAAACCTAATGGAGACAATGAAACAAAAGGAAAAGTGAAAAAGGAATTGATAGTCAGGGTACAGTGTCAACCGGTACATGACGTTGTATACCAGATCTGTGCCTCTTAAGCGTAATTCCCTGTGTATTAGAAAAATAATAAGTGGGTCCCAAATGGGACTGTACAATAAAATATCATTCAGACCGATTAATGCATCAGTCCGGCTAGTGACCTAATGCCAATATATGATAATAACAATGTTGAACCTAAGAGGTACATGGAAACATTCCAGCCAAAAGGAAGCACAAATGGATTGTTATACTCAGCTCTTATTTAACACAGTCTTAGTTCCGTTGTCAGTGCTCGTGATTGTAAAGTGATCTGAAATGGGAGCATTTGTCGTGAAGGTGGCAGCACGACTGATGCACATACTTATGGTCGCTTATAGTGTACACATGCTGGTTCTGTAAAGTAATACATTATAAGGATACCCAAAAGTCAAAAACTATAGTGGCAATTACTATTATTCTAGGAGCACTCGTGGAGTCTGATGCATAGCGACTCACAACACGTGCTGCATCGCTTGTAGTGTACACATGCTGGTTCTGTAAAGTAATACATTATAAGGATACACAGAAATCGAAAACTGTAGTGGCAATTACTATTATTCTAGGAGCACTCGTGGAGTCTGATGCATAGCGACTCACAACACGTGCTGCATATGCACTGCCCTGAACACACATGCATACAGAATTTTAAGCGAACATAACCTCCTCGTAGTAGAGTCGGGCCACATCGGCTGATCGTGCAAATGCGGAGTGACAAAGCTGTGGGTAGACAAAAAAGAGAAGAGAAATAGACGGAGGTGCCGAGTGTGAGGCCACTGGCCCTCGTAACGCAGCGAAGGTTACCTTCAAATCGGTGTTAGCAGCGGTGGGAACTTACTGGATCACCCCAATCTGGAGACTGTGGAACCTAACAGTCTGCCTGCGAGCGCCGGTGAAGTGTGGAGCACTCGTATCCGGTAAAAGTACGTGGAGCACTTCCCGATTTGGTCACATGACTCCTATGTCATCAGACTGGTGTAAGAGCGAGTACGTCGGGAAACTAGTGGCAAGAGTGGCGGCCATATTGGATTGTGTGATGTAAAGGTAATGATTGCAGAGAGCGCGGTATCCGAAGACCAGGTGGTCTAACACCGATTTGAAGGTAACCTTCGCTGCGTTACGAGGGCCAGTGGCCTCACACTCGGCACCTCCGTCTATTTCTCTTCTCTTTTTTGTCTACCCACAGCTTTGTCACTCCGCATTTGCACGATCAGCCGATGTGGCCCGACTCTACTACGAGGAGGGTATGTTCGCTTAAAATTCTGTATGCGTGTGTGTTCAGGGCAGTGCATATGCAGCACGTGTTGTGAGTCGCTATGCATCAGACTCCACGAGTGCTCCTAGAATAATAGTAATTGCCACTACAGTTTTCGATTTCTGTGTATCCTTATAATGTATTACTTTACAGAACCAGCATGTGTACACTACAAGCGATGCAGCACATGTTGTGAGTCGCTATGCATCAGACTCCACGAGTGCTCCTAGAATAATAGTAATTGCCACTATAGTTTTTGACTTTTGGGTATCCTTATAATGTATTACTTTACAGAACCAGCATGTGTACACTATAAGCGACCATAAGTATGTGCATCAGTCGTGCTGCCACCTTCACGACAAATGCTCCCATTTCAGATCACTTTACAATCACGAGCACTGACAACGGAACTAAGACTGTGTTAAATAAGAGCTGAGTATAACAATCCATTTGTGCTTCCTTTTTTGGCTAGAATGTTTCCATGAACCTCTTAGGTTCTACATTGTTATTATCATATATTGGCATTAGGTCACTAGCCGGACTGATGCATTAATCGGTCTGAATGATATTTTATTGTACAGTCCCATTTGGGACCCACTTATTATTTTCTAATACACAGGGTATTACGCTTAAGAGGCACAGATCTGGTATACAACGTCATGTACCGGTTGACACTGTACCCTGACCATCAATTCCTTTTTCACTTTTCCTTTTTTTCATTGTCTCCATTAGGTTTCTAAGCTCGGAGCACACAAATAAGACGTGTCTCGGACGCTGTGACGTCCTCTAAGACCTCAAGATAGGTATGGTGGGTTTATAGGGTGTCTTTTCCCTGAAACCCATATCCCTCTATATCTAAAAACAATCTTTTTCTTACGGTCCTGAAGAAGCGCACAGGGATCCATTAGGGACCGACAGATTGCGCGAAACATGTCGACCATCTCACACTCTTAATTTTTACACACTATCTCTGCGGGTTGAGAGCGGTGGGAACATACTCATCCCTCCCTTTATTTGTTTGAGGAGGCTCTACAACCCTGCCTTATTTTAACTTATCTGGAGTACTCCCCATTAAACCTCTGGGGCACTACCAGGTAATTTTAAACCACTTACTCACCATATCACCTTTTTCCCACACACCCACATGCACAACTGCGCCATCTCCTAAAAAGATCTCCAACAGAGAGCCCTCTTGTAGGGCCCGTGAGGGACTGCAGCGCCACCCCCACGAGGAGCATAGCCCGATGATGATGCTTTACACTCGTAAGGGTGTGTGAGGGCACAAGAACAGAAAGGAGACACCTTCCCCACTCACGTGCACCTCACCCTCTTTTGGAGACAACCTCAAGTTTGACTATCCCCCTAATAGGCTGGCCAACCATCCCTCTTTCTTTCTTTTACTCACTTAGGAACTGATACCATTCTAGAGTTACAAGTTGTTCTCGGGAGCATTGGTACAGGACCTACACTTTCTTCTAACTAGCTCCCAGTCCCTCCTCTACATTGTGTTGGTATTTTTGCAAGACCTTCTGCACCTGCATGAGCATGTGCCTGATTGAGTGCTGGTAGGACTTACCACACACAGCCCTTGTCTTTTTGCACTGCGCTGGCAGTGCCGGTTGCCAAAAAAAAACTGACCTTCTGCGCGCCCGCAGCCGCCGCACGCCTCTCCCGCCACTGCACACCTCTCCTCCGTCTGCTGGCAGTACCGGAAGCACCCAGGCTTCTGGACTCTCCCAGCCAATAACTGCTTGAGCAGCGTCAAGAATTGGTCTGAGCGGCCTGTTTGGTGCTCAGGCAGTGCCTGGGGAGGCTGGGCATGTTCTCCACAGGGCTGTGCAACACAGCCCAATGCAGAACATGCCAAGTGCGCATGACGGTTTGGCCGGTCCAAGAGGGCCGGTCAAGCCGTCATGAGCACGTAGGGAGGGAGTGCAAACCACTCCTGCTCCCTCTGTGGCGAGCCAGCCCCACCCCGACCCCCCAATCTGGCTGGAGCAAAGAAAAATAAAATTATAATACCTTCTTGTTATTATCATTTTCTTTTTCTTTTGCACTGCTCAAAGAGCAGTG
Source organism: Calotriton arnoldi (assembly GCA_963921515.1). NCBI lineage: Eukaryota > Metazoa > Chordata > Amphibia > Caudata > Salamandridae > Calotriton > Calotriton arnoldi. The sequence continues at coordinate 16,788 of CAWUFW010021081.1, read as the reverse complement.
GGGCGACGCTCCTCCGCCTTAGCAGACGAGCTGCCACTGTGCACTGGTGACGTTGCTTTTATTTCTCCCTCTTCACCTAGAGCGCCGATTAAAAACAGCCTTGGGCGTTTTGCTTTCAAGCCCGGGCTGCATAAGTTTGCAGGCCACTCAGTAGGATTTACCCCACCTTTTACCATTGCGCCACAGGGTGATGTGTGCGCAGCCAGCAAGCTCCACTGACCACACCCCACCCTGTGACGAGATGGGAAAAGGTGGACTTAAGAAGCCTACGAAAGATGCCACAGACCAACTTATTTCACCAATATGTGGTTTCAGGTCATGTTTTCTTTACTGTAATTACACTTAGGAAGGAGCCCATTCATAATCAGCACGCACATGAACCTAGATCCGATCATGCAGTGGAGATGAGTGTGATCTGACGTGATCTTTTCCAGCAAGATGACCAGTTCAGCAGCTGCCTCAAAAACACAGCACAAGTAAGTTGGGAGAACAAAGTAAAAATGTCTTCACTCTGCTCTCTGTTCATTCTCTTTGTAATTGCTGCTCTCGTTCCTCTGCATGGACGTCATTTAGGGGTCAACCTGGTCACAACTGCGACCCCTGACACTGCCATTGTGACACATGGCCTCACAGGTGTCAAAATCAGTGCCAGGAACAGAGAGACAACTCGACCTCACGGACATAGGTTGGGGCTCCACATTCTTTGTTTTCTGTAAAATGTTTGTTGCACTAATAGTAAAAGTCAAATGGCATGTGATATCACTTCTTCTACCCTTGGCATTTTGGTGAATTGACGTCCATGCAATGGGGTCAGTGCTAAACTCTTTACTGTCACGACTACATATGTTTTTTTTATCTCCTCTGCAGGTTATATATGCTTGCTGTTGGGACAGTGGGACATCGACATGTAATCTGTAGGGAGAATAAAACCAGCACTAGCAAAGCCACTAAGTGTAGCCTTTAATTAATGAAACTGCTGGTTACTCAATGAGTGATGTTTGGTGTGTTTGTGTAAATGGGTGAGTCATTGAATGTGGGGGTTGACTGAGTAGTTAGGTAAATGTGATGACTGGTTATATGAATTGGATGAATGACAGTGGGAAGCTTGATGCGGATTGGTGAATATGAGTTGGTAGGTGAATGATGTAAGGGGGTGAATGTGAATTACTCCTGGAATGTGTGTAGGTTAATGAATGATCTTAAGTGAGTAGCTGAGCGGATGACTATGGGAATGATAATGTGGGTAGAAGAAAGTTCATTAAAACACCACAAACTGATTGAAATGCAATTTGCTGCCTTCAATAACATATTTTAATAATTGAAAGTACAACAATGAGTGGGTGAGGCAATGTGAATTAGGTGAATGAGAGTGAGGATAGATGAGAATGTGTGACTGAGTGCGTGAATGAGTATGAGTGAGCAGCAGCAGCCCGTGTAGGTAGGAGTGATGGGCCGGTGGGGCCGAGTGGGGGTGGGGGGAATTTCGACAGACGAGGGAAAATTTATTATTTATTTAATTTTCCCTCGTGGACGTCTGTCAAATCCCACGCCAACCCGGCCCCACCGCTCTTACCTGCACTGGCCACTCCTGTGAGTTAGTGGGTGAATGGCAGAATGAGTGCATGTGTGGATGGGAGTGGATGGTTCAGTGGGGCAATGAGAGTATATTGGTGGATGAATGAATGTGAGTTGATGAGAATTGTGCGGAACATAATCTGGTAATACTGGTGAAGGTTTGAAGGGATTCTGAACAGTCAAGGGCCTCTTGCCTCTTAAATGGGTCTGAAAGTTCACTGGACTAATGCATCCACCAAGCCTTCCGACAATGCTGATGATCTGTTTTTGAACTCCGGCACTCCACTCAGCCTTTTATTCTCTCAAGGTCGATAAAAAGAAAACTATTGAGTTGAGTAAAAATGAATAACTGTGTATACCCTCTCTGCCCAGCCAAAAATCATCCCTGAGATGATCAGGCATCGGGTTTGCACGCTATGCTCATTTGCATAGTGCAATTCTTTGTATGGACCTCTACCCCACCACTTTTTGCAATCACCAGTCGCCACTGCTGAGGAGTCTGCGCAGTCATAAACTTACTATTAAATCAGACTTTGTGATTAGCAAAAAATAGTAAACTTACACAAAAGTAGCACCAATTACAAATACATGGGATGCTGACTGGATGATCAGGGTGAATACTTAACACACCTAAACTCATTAAAACTCAAAGCTGCATCACTCAAATTTGCCTTTCAAACCATCTTCAATCAAACAAAACAGCCCTTCTTGGAGCCTCAACTGAAGATTGTAAAACCTAAACTTATTCCCACTCTAGGTTATGGCCTGGAAGCTTTCCTGTGGAAATTGGGCTCCTTTTTGAACATTGTCAAGAGCTCTGTTTTTAGATCTTTATTCAAACTCCATCATCACAACTCTGCGGCCCAGATCAGATTGGAATTCATGTTGTGTAATCAACTTTTAGCACAGAAAGCCAGCCTTCTTAATTGTCTGCACTCATCACGTGCAGCAAACGAAGGAACAATGAAGAATTTAATATGGCAGGAAGTTTCATAGTGACCACCTTTGCATCCCAAAATCCCTGGAAGCTTGCGCCTTTGGATGCTTTGGAGCTTAAAACCGCTGCAACTTACTGGAACCGAAACCTCCCTCACATGTGTTTTAAACTTGCTGTAAAGGTAGTGCTCCATAAAGAATCATTTGAACAGGACCGTCGGACTTCTAAGAGCAGACAACACGCGGCCCTAGTATCAGAGGTGTACAAAAATACATCACAGACACATTCTCCCTATACTACAAAACCCAGTTCTGCTCTATTTGAATGGGCAACTTCTCCTGGTTAGACTTGCCTCCACCATGGTCAATTTGCCCCTCCAGCAATAAGTGCCACTTTTGCTTTCAGTTACAAGAGTCCTTACCCCACCTGCTGTGCATCTGCCCTGCACTAATCGATGACCGCAGAAGACTCCTCTGTCATCTCCTGGTCAAACAAGGGAATCGAACAACTCAGGCTGCTGTGAACTTTTTTCTGAAGGATGCACCTCCTCAAGCAATCAATGGAGTAATAACATTTCTGGACAAAGCACACAAAATGACAAGAAATCTAGATCCACCTCCAACCACTGCAGAATTGTAGAACGCAGCACTAAGAACGCCTGTAGAACGACTCGACCTATGAACTTGAGTGTGCAATACTGTGCTTTTTGGACAGGAAATGACAGTATGGGTTGGGTGCCAGGAGAGCTCAGCCAGCAAGTTAGGGTCATAAGCTGTCCCTGCCCATTAGTTCCCACAGATTCTGTGCTGAGACTCACCTATCCAACCCCTTTATATCTCCACTCAACCTGGTGGACAAACCTAGATTTTCAAATTTTTAATTCGTACTTTTCCTATATTAAACACACTGCTCTTTTAACTTTAGCACAAGGCACTTTTTCTGACCCTAGCCACTCTAACCTAACCTTCGGCTTTTCCATCCATACCCGGCAGCAGACTAAGATCGTTTATACCTTATTACGAACAAACACCTCCCCAGGTCATTCACAGCATGTGTCACTTTACAATCTGACCCAGCTAAAAACAGTAATAAATTCTTTTTTTTAGTTAACATAGCTTTATTGAATAAAATATGAATATACAGAATTATAAATACATAAAATAGGAAATCAACCATCAGATATAATTTTAACCAGAAAGACAAAAATTACTAGCACTTAATATAAAAGAAGAAATACATTATAAACTTGTTAAATAGAATCATTCTGTACTTAAAACATTAAATTTTTTGGTATTTTGTGTATTAAGAAAAGAAAAGAAGAAGAAAAGAAGGAACAGAAAGAAGAGAAAAAAGAAGAAAGAAGAAAGAAAGAAAGAAGAAATATTATTGATTGTATATTAACGCATGTGTCACATAATAAAACCTATATCATATAATAATTAATTCATATAATAATAAACAACATGTTATTACCACTTATTTCACATAATAACAATAATAAACAATGAGAGAAGTTATTTTAAATATTAGGGGAAGATGCTACTATGGTGGCTGGAAAACTCTAGGGGAATCACTAGGAGTTTTACGTTTTTTATTTAAGTAATTAGTAAGCGGAGACCAAAAAAGGTCCTTGTTCACCATCTGTAGCGTAGAAGTAGCTGCTGCTGTATCAAGTCTGTGATGTGAACAAAGAAGATTCCACCAGCTGGTAACATTAATATCCCTGGCATTTTTCCAATTGGAAGTAATGACTTGAAAAGCAATAGCAAGTGACAAATCTAAAAACTTGCCTAGTTTAGAACGTGCTGGCCAAAAGCTTGATGAACTTCCTAGAAAAATACGCTTAACATCAAAAGGGAAATCAATAGAACAAATAGCGGAAATATTCTTGCAAACCTGTAACCAAAAAGCGGTGGTAGGTGGACACTGAAAAAACATATGTAGATATGTACCAGGAAGAATTTTACAAGACCAGCACTTGTTTGAAAATGTTGAATTATATTTCTGCAAAGAAAGTGGAGTAATGTATAACCTGTTATAAAAATAATAAAGGGTTTGTGTGGTACTAGCATTAAGGGATGTGTGATGTATTTTATTCCAAATGGAACCCCAGTCCCTTACAGAGAAGGAATGTTGAAGGTCAGATTCCCATAATGTCTCAATTTTGGACTTAGGACGAGAAGGAGTAGTGTAATGCAAATATTTGTATATATATGAAGCTTTAAGTGACGGCGATAATAGCACAAGTGGAACAGGAGGCGAGGAGCTTATATAAGAATGGGACTGAGTGATAGTGGAGATAGCTTGCCTAAGGGCACCTCTGAGAGACTCATATTTACCGGCAAATGTTGAGGGAATAGTGAATTTGTTTTGAACCTCAGAAAAAGTAAGAGGAGTCATGTCATACATCAGCTGTTTTATTTGAATTATGCCCTTCAAAACCCAATTTTTCCCAAAAATAGTTCTATTCGAAATTTTGAGAGCTTTGTTATGCCATATGGAGGATTCTAGAAATTGTTGTATCGGGGATAAGGGTCTTGTAAGGATAAGGGAAGATACCTGACTAGAATATTTAATAGGTGGAGAGGAGCAGGTTCGATGGGGTTTCGAGAAAAATGGTAACGAATAAAAAGGAAATGGAGACACCAAAGAGTCCTCCAATATGCGCCAAATATTATTAGGCAGTCAGTGCCTACCATATATGGTAGTACCTGTTTTAAAACAAAAGCATTATGATATTGCTGAAAATTTGGGAAATTTACACCTCCCAGCTCCTTAGGTTTACAAAGAGATATTAAAGAAATTCGAAATTTTTTACCATTCCATAAAAACGCAGTAATTGATTTATTTAGTGACTTAAAAACTTTTTAACGGTAGTTTAATAGGTAACATGGACAGGTAAAAATTGATGACAGGTAGAAACATCATCTTGATAGTGGACAACCTTCCCCACCAAGACAGATATAATGGAGACGATTTCTCTGTCATTTGAAGAATCTTATTATGAACATCTTCTAAGTTGATCTGGATTTACAGTAATAAATTCTCAGGTACTTTGAGTTCTGTCAAGCTAGCAGACACGTGCATTGGGCCTTGCATATACAACCCAACCTGGCCCTTGCAGGTCGTTGTACTCCTATTGTCACACAAGCTGGACACTTTTTCAGATTTTTATCTGCACCGTCATGCCATATGATATTGTGCCCTTAGGCCGCATCCTAATTACAGCTCATATTTATTTTATGAATTGTCTGTATCAGCTACGAAGCTTTTAAATGTTTTTTTATGTTCGCTGTGAAAACAGCTGGGAATCTTTATATCTGTTTACATTTACTGTGTTTGTTTTTACTTTTTTGGCTTAAAATTATCTACGAACTGCATTATTTATGGAGCTTCTTTATGACTTTTACTTGTCATACCAATTCTGACTATATTTGACTCATTTTGATAGACTTAATTGTCTAAATAAAGTATTTCCAAACTTGAAGCTATACGTTTACCCTTATGAAACAGGCCTGAAGAGTGGAACAAAGAAGAGCAAAACTGACAGAGAAAGTTCTCCTGAACTTTTCACGCAGTTTTTGGCAATTTCTTCAATACTTTTCACCATTTTCAACAATGTCTTGTTGCCATGATTTCTGGGGATAAAATCTAAAAGAAAAATATGTTTTTCATGATTTTTTCTTTTACAAAAGAGGCTTCCAGTTATTCATTTGCATAAAATATGACCATTTATTTTTACACACAATGGCAAAAATGTTCAGTTTGATTTCCTCAGCCATGCTGATTTACAATGAACAATGGACATCGATGCAAGGAAAAGTCACAGTAGTTAGCTGAGCATTTGTCATTGCATGCAATATGTCATCTTGTAGGCTCTGTGCTGGTTCCTTCTGATCTTCTATCTCACATCCAAATTAGCCATTATGTTCCTTAAGCTTTGCATGGTAAAGTGTCCATATGTTTGCAGTCATGGCTGGTCTGCCAGAGAATAGGTGACTTCAGCTATAAAGTCTCTGTGAGTGTACACCTGATTAGAGGGCAGTCATTAGGTTTCCCTTGGCACAAATTCTCAAGGGCAGTGCTTGAAGTGAGGAAGTTGTTCCAGCCATCATTAGACACTTACTGAATCTTGCACTCTTTGGGTCCCACCCCAAGATCTGTCTATTTAGTTTTGAATTTCTATGCTCCCCTTCTCTATGCAAAATCGATGAAAGTATGTCACGGACCAATACAAATGGATGCGTTTTATAGGCAAAATAAATGTGATGATGGTGGCTGCAATTCCAGATACTATGGGGCGTAAGAACATACCTCTCTCTCTTCACACTACTTGTGTCTAAAGCAATGGCCCTTGTTGACCTCAACAGCATCTGTTCTCCACTGGTCCCCCATTGAGTCCCATTCTACTGTGCTGTATCATTCTGGATCTGTGACGACTGTCCCGGATCTTTTCAAGATTTCTCAGGAATCCAGCCATAGGGTCCCTGCTACAGAACAAATCTTCCACAACTCAAAAGGTGACTGGATCCTAACTACAGACCTTCTTCTCTGTGCTCTGCAGAGTAACAGCTATTCTTGATGAGAATCCATAGTTTTTTTTGGCAATCCACACCGCATTGTGTGTGGCAGGCCATAGTTTCGAACGCAGTCCAAAAGACAACCCGGATGTTAATTACTTAAATTTCTATTTTAGAATCTGTAGTAATCATATGGCACAGCTATTCAGGCTCCCTCGTCACCCAAGGAGCCAGAGAGGTCACTCAACATCTTTCTTTCATAAACCAACTGTGCTTTTGCAGCTTCTTCTAGACACATGATATTCCTTATTATAATCCTGTATAGAGGCTTTTCTGGGTTCACAAAATTCCACAGCTCAGCAAAGGCTCAGAATTCAACATGCACTTGTACTCTATATTTAAATACATTTGCAAATCAGAGGAAACTAATATGCATAGGACAGCAGGGATTTACAAGCAGGACACTGCTCCCCTAGCATGGCATTTCTCTAGATTTGCTAAGCAGTGACATTTCTTTTTTGTTGCGTCAAGTTCAGGTGCCTGCGGCTACCGATGTCCTTGTCACTGGCAATAAATATCTCCCACAATCACAGCAATGGCTTTGGAGACAGGGCCAGCAGCAGACATCTGCAGGAACACAGACAACAGAAGGCTCCGGGGAATGTTGCTGGAGTGTATTTTTACTTGATTATTTTGCTATAGCTCTTCTGCATTATGTTTCTTTTACCTCTGCAAAGTTCATCCTTCCCTAATACCATGGCAACTGGTTCCACACACTTTCCATACTTGCTCCTTGCTCCTGGGAGACGGTCTTGTGAAATGAAAATGTCTCAACCGAACTGAGGAAGCACAGCATCGGTGGGCCTTCGCTTGGCATCATGGATATCCATGCACTTGTGCGTGGCGGTATTGTGTTATCACCACAGACATCAGCAAGGCACCTTCTTGGGGCACCTTCTGCATTGTCGTTAGTATGAGAGTCGAGTCATGTGCTGCTCAGCGCTTGCAGAACATATTCATACAGAGTGCTTGCATCTCCAAGTGCAGATTTATTGCAAGCCTGTGCCCCAGGAACTGCTAGTGGGTGATGGAGGTTGGGTGACTCCTCTTTTCACAGTTACTATGGATTATCCCTCAATCAGTTGTGTACGTGTAATGAAAAGTAATTTCAGACCAGGTTGTGGACCATGGGAGTGTGTTGCAGTGGGTATTCTATGAACTAATCTCATACCTCTATATTGGCGGTATGTCCCCTCAGTTGCTTGAAGATGATTTCTCAAGAGTTGTAACTTGACTGTCTTTGGCAGATGTGATCATGGTTCCTCTTTTGACTGTGGGTCATGGTTTTTGGATGGAAAATTAAACCTGTGCCTGGTCTTGCTGCTGTGAATCAGTACCTGACCTCTAGGGGGCAGTATTAGCCTCTTCTTTTATTCTAGTGGTAGTTGTGTTTTTCCTCTTGTCCTAAGTTCAGTCAGTGACTATAGTGCTGGAGTAAGATTGTGGTGAACAGGCATTGTGGTACCAACTGCTCTAGGAAAGGTTATAGTAGTCACTGCACAACTCAAGAATGCTTTGGGTGCACCCATACTCCTGCTAAAATATGAATTTGACTATTTGCTAGTTAGATCTTTGCTCTTCAGCTGTCCGCAGCACCTCAGCCAGTCTCTTTATAAACAGCGTTACCTCACCTTTGTGTTTGCGCTAGCACGGTAATATTGTTTAATGCTAAACGTCAAGTTGTTGGGTATAAGTTTGCAAACCCCAGTCCTGAAATTCTGGCTAATAGCACATTTAAATTTATTCCAACAGCCCTTTTATAGCTACCCTCTTTAATGCTCTAGTAACATTACTTTGGCCGCAGTGTTTTGTAGTATTCCTACCTTGGAATACCTTGACAACTAGTTGGTACTAACCATCACACAGTGAAGAAATCCATGCATGGTCCTTGCACATGAGATTGGACCATGACGGTCTCTCATCCATGGTGGCAGACTAGCCCAGTAGGTGTCAAGCTATTGTGTCCTTAACCTGGGATGTTGATTTTACCATCCCTGTAATGTCCCCCACCTGTAGTTCCACTCTCTGAGATGGAATTCTGGAAATGATGATGCCAGCTTCTGCCACCAGCACCCCCTCTTGATATATGTGTGCAAATGCTCGAGGGAGTGGTGAGGGGGCCATTGGAGTTGGTTGTGCTGTGCTTTTGCTTCTCTAGTAGGCTTTTTCATCTGTCCTCCTTTTGAGCAGTGATTGCCAACTCTAGGCGTGCGTCAGTGATCGGGTAATCTATGCTGAGTCTTAGGGTTGGCAGATTTCAAATGATACACATATGCTCTTCCACAAATGTTACCTTTAGTTTTCACAACTTATGGTGTTGAGACTTATTGTCTTTCAATTTCTAGCCAAAATTCGACCTAAATGGTATCTCTGTGGTTGGAATGGTGTTCTATCAAATTCTGAGGTTTTTTACATTGTAGGTTTCATGTAAGGCCTAAGTAGATAGCATAGAAAATGCACCAATGGCATGTGTGTGAAATGTATGTGGGCTGCAATGTGTACTCACAAAACACACATATGAGATAAATATATGACTGCTAGGAGCACCACTTCCAGTTTACAGGCACTGTAGTAACACAGGATAAGCAACCAGGAGAGTAATTTAGGCAGTGAGATTCGGCGGGTGTGAATGATACTTTCCAAACTAAAAAAGCAGTGGGCCACAGAGTGAATGGGTGAGGTGAACAAGGTCCGGGATGGACTGTCCCCTTGAGAGGCATGGTCAGGGCTAGTTTGCATTAGGTGGGCCTCTAAGGCTGATTTAGAGTTTGACAGACAGATACTCTATAACACAGCGACTGAGCACCTTTCCATCAACCTCATGGTCTGCCGGCTTTATTTTGAGTTGGGCAGACCACCAGTTTTATGCTGATGGAGTGAAATTTTGTTCACCAGTGTAAAACTTCTCCCAGCGGCCCGATGGTGTAGGCACTTCAGAGGTAAGCGATCTGACCATCTGCCCTATTTAAACTGGATGGATTGTTTTACTATACACATCCACACATCTTGGAACAGTTCTCTGCGTTCTATCAAAAGTTGTATACACAAACTACAACATCAGTAGAGGGGGACTCACAACGGTATCTTCAGGGTAGTAATCTCCTAGTTATGAGTGGGGAGGAGGTGGCCTCATTAGATATTGACATCTCGTATGAAGAAATAAGTACGGCAATATCTACTCTGCCTTCTGGGAAGGCAGCTGGGGAAGATTCTATAGCTGTAGAATTTTACAAGGTCTTTAAAAATATTCTGATTTCACCTTTTAGGATGGTTATGCAGGTTATCGGTTCAAGTGGGACGATACCAGATTCTTGCAATATGACACAGATAGTCTTTTTCCTAAAAAAAGAAAAACCACCCGAAGAATGAGGTTCTTACCGACCGATTTCGCTTATTAATGCCGATACTAAGATTTTCGCAAAGATTTTGGCCAATCGTTTAGCTCCAATAATGCCCGGGCTGGTATCTAGCCAACAACATGGTTTTATTCAGGGCAGGGATACCACAACTCATGTTAATATGACAGTGTGAGCGTTTGATATGGCTGGATTGATGTTAATAGATCTTGGCATGATTCGTTTCGATGACCAAAAGGCTTTTGATCGGGCGGGGTGGGACTTTCTGTGGGCTACACTTTCAACATTCGGATTTAGAGGGCAATTTAGGCAATGGGTACAAGCTCTCTATAATAAACCTCAAGCTAAACTACTATATTCAGGCTTACAATCATCATCATTTCCAATCCTATGCGGCACTAGGCAGGGATACCCTTTCTCTCCCCTGCTGTTTGCCTTGTACATTGAACCATTTTTAGGCGCACTACAATCTAATCCACAAATTATTCCACTAGTATCAGGTACAACTCGGCTTAAGGTCACTGCTTATGCGGATGATATTGCCATCTTTACGATCGATCCAGTTAGGGCAATAAACTTCATTGAGGAGGAAGCAATTAAGTTTGGCTCTCTGTCAGGGTATAAATTAAATGTAAAAAAAACACTAGTGCTTCTTAACTTTAGACCTGAAAGGCCAATTAGGGGCGTTTGTTCTGTAGTCACGTACTTAGGGGTCCGTGTTTCGGCACATATCAATCAGATATCCGCGTTGAACTATGAACCACTATTGAAGGACACAATTAAACGGTTAAAGAACTGGCACAAACTCCCAATAGGAATTGTAGGCAGATGCAGCATAATAAAGATGAAAATGCTCCCCCAAATTTTTATATCTATTTTGATCTATTCCCCTGCGCGTTCCTAACTCTTTTTTTAAGAAACTTGAGGGTGTGCTCAGTAGCTTTATTTGGGGGTATAGAAAAGCTCGACATGCGATAGACTTGTTAAAGCTTCCATATAATCAAGGAGGGCTTGACTTTCCAGACTTCAAAATGTATTTCTGGGCAGCTTTTGCAGGACGTTTTCGCAGTCTCCTTGACTCTGAACATCAACATTTTTGCCATCACTTGATTCTGGGAGACGATAGTCGAATGTTTTTATATAAAACTAACGACCCGAATTATTTTAAAAGAGTTAGGTTTAAAACTATTAAGGACAGTATATATATATATGGCGTGCAATGGCTGCTAGATGCACTCTATCGTTTTATTATGATAAACTTCCTTTATGGGGCAATCCCATGTTTCCAGAGGTGTTTCACGATGCTGCCAGTAAGCGCTGGGTTAGATATGGGATTCAATGTCTTGGGGATCTGTACGATAACAATGGCTTTGCTGCTTTTGAGAACTGGCAGCTTTACTACAAGCTACCTGGTCAAATGCTTTTCAAGTATCTCCAGATTAGGGATTATTTTGTGAAACATCTAGCCTTAAAGATAATATCTAATTCTGAGATATGGGATTGTTTACATGGGGATAAGACTAAGGGCCATATGTATCAAGCCAAATTGCATTCAGAAACGCCGAAATTCGCAGAATTTCGGCGTTTATGAATGCAATTTTGCTTAGAGGTATGTATGAAGTCAAAACTGCCTCGCAAAATAAGGAATCGCAAAATTTGCGATTCCCTATTTTGCGATTGCATTTAAGGAATCGCAAATTGCGATTCCTTAAATGCAATTTAAGAAGCACCAAAAAGTGCAATTTGACCTTAAGGAATCGCAAATTACCACCAACTTCAGGTTGGTGGTAATTTGCGATTCCTTTGAAAAATGCACTTTTTTGCATTTTCAAAGTGCCATGTGGCGCACATACATGCCCTTAGGGCATGTATGTGCGCCACATCTGCACCCATGCTCATTTCAGGGGTGCAACAGGGTGTCCTTTAGACACCCTGGCACCCTTGAAATTGCATTCTCAATTTGCGATTCTCTAATTGGGAATCGCAAATTGCGAATGTCTTCCCATTCATTCCTATGGGCCTCTAGGCCCATAGGAATGAATGGGGAGGTATTCCTTAATTGCGAATCGCAATTTGCGATTCGCAAATAAGGAATATGTAGGATTCGCAAAATTTATTGCAAATCCTACATACATCTCGTTTTGCGATTCTCAAATAGCGATTCTCTAAAATTCGCTATTTGAGAATCGCAAACCAAACTTTCATACATATGGCCCTAAGTCCCTGATCAGTATAATTTATCAATGTCTTAACAAATACAGACAAAGTGACTGTGAAAGGTTAGCTGCACGGTGGAGTAAGGCTTTGGGGACTGTGGTCACGCCCATTGTTATCAAACAAGCATTTGGAACCTTAGATGACTCAATTCACTCTGTTAGTTTGAGACTGCAGCAATTTCGTACAAAATGCATGCTATATTACATGCCGGAAAAAATTGCAAGTTGGGCTCAGGGGGATCCGGGAGGAAACCGGAAGAAATGTCCTAAATGTGGTTTGTATGCTGCTAGTATAGTGCATATGTTGGTAACTTGCCCGGAATTGGGAACTTTTTGGCAAAATATAGGTCAGGTTCTAAGCCAGAAACTAAAGATAGATTCACCCCCTACCGATATGGAGATTATGATGGGTTATAAGAAGGAGACCCAGGGACTTACCCGGCTCCTCTCAATCTTATTAGTCGCAGCTCGGCTTACAATTGCCCGGGTATGGGTCTCTCTGAAACCCCCTTCTATAAGCGAATGGTTGGCTATAGTTAGGGAAACGTATGAAATGGAAAAAGCCCTGGCTAAGGCAAGGGGTATTTGCTCTTTGTTGAAACTAAAGACAATATGGGCACGCCTTGCACTAGATGTACAAGACTAAAGACCTGTATGGGGGTTTTTAAAACTTGCACGATTGGGCTTCCCCTCCTGTAAATAGCGAACGTTTGCTATCTTTAAGATTGTAAGTAATGTATTATTATGTTAAGAATGTTTATACATGGATGGACAAGTGTTCTTACGAGGGTTTTGTTTTTTGTTTCTTTTTCTCTTTTTTCTTTGGATAATTTAAGATATGTCTCATCATAATGTGTAAATAATGCTCTCTTGTTGACAATTAAAAATATATTTAAAAAAAAGAACACTGAATATTTAAAATAAGTCTTTTTGTGAGGTAGGTACAAATTATTTTGAGGCTGAAAGTCTAAAGCATGGCGTGTGTTAATCTTGTCTATTTTAACTACTATGAAATAATACTATAGTCTGGAGGATACATGACCTATGCCATGCATCTTATGTTTTGTACTTTTTAACATTAGCAATTGGACAACAACCTGCTGAAGTAAATAATGCTACAAACCACCAGAACTCTGCATCGCAAACTCCCGATGGGTTGTGTAAGCACTTTATGGCAGATAGAATGCTACGCTGGAAGCCCAAAGCTAGTGGTTAATCCAGTGGTTATTGTTGGTCATTGGGATTCATCTAGTGTTCTCAAGGAAACAATTCCATGTACTTACTCCAGTTTTTAAGTGAATAGACGTTAGGAGTGATCATTAGTGTGAGTTCATGCAGATGGTTGGTGGGATGCGTAGATAGGACAGAAGACGTTAGATAACATTAGATTGAAGGGATATGTTTTAAAAAAAAGAATAGGTTCTTATCTTTGGGGTGATGTGTGAGTAGTTTGCAGAAATACAATAATAAAGAGTAGGCAGACAAGCATGCCACAGAGCGGGATACCCTGAGAGAGAGAGAGATGAGTAAGATCATTCAGTAGAAAGGAGGAGGGGGACAATTAATAGTTTTAAGTGAAGGTCCATTTTTCATGTACGGATCTAGGATGAAGGATGTTAAAACTGTAGAAGAAGGATTGATGGTTGTCACATGTGGGCATATTTTATAAGGTGTGGCATCTTTAGCATTCCATTTGGCTTTCGATGGTGTTGCAGATCTACAAACATTTAGAATAGCGATTTCCAAGTAGCACATTTCTCAGAATCACTATTTTTAATGTATAAAATATTCTTTCTAAATTAGTGATTCCTAGTTGGTTGCAAATTGACCTACTTCATGAATAAACAGGGATGATGGCCTGCTGGGGTCAGGAGACAACCATGTCTGCTATTACTAATAAAGCAGACTTTTTTTTAATGCAGCCTGATTCCCTTAACGGAAATGGGACTGCTTTAAAGAAGAAAAGTTTTCTTTTTTGTTTGTTTAAGAGGAGGCATTGGTCCAAGGGACCACTGCCTCCTCTTAAACCAACATTTTGTTTTACATTCACAAAGGGGAAAGGGTCCCCAAGGGGCACCATTAGGGACCAATTCCCATTTGTGAATGCATTACCACTACACTTCTGTAGCTGATAAAGTATTGTTTTGTGACCGGATTCCAGTCGCAAAACATTGGTACATACCATTCGGCTTCGGTATTTGGATGAGACGCCTTAAATATTCCCCTTCCAAATACTGAATTAGGAATAGCCTTTTGTCCTTTGATAGATAACATTAATATGAAATATTGGTCTCATTCTTTTGACTTTGTACTTGGCTCTTTCTAATGTGAGGTGCTGTGTTATGTGGTAAGTCCCGGTAGTTGGTTCTTTGGGTTTGACAAGTAAGATGTGGAGGAGTGAACCATCTCTGTGAATTGTAGTGATTATTCCATTTTGTATTGATTTTCACCTGATCTTAGTAAGGGAGAGTTGTAAGGGTATTGTGCTGATTTGGTTCTCACTTGATCTTATACGATACTGCAGGGGCATCTGTCTGTAACCTGAGAGGCCGGAATTTGTGTTGGAACTTGTCTTTGTGAACAAGATCATATACTTTCTCTAATGTAACATGTTGAGAATGACCAAGTCTTAACCATTCTTCTAAACTCCTGCTCATCGCACTTAACCCCCATTAACTTAAGCAGAATATACGACGGTCGCTTTGCATCTTGCCAAAGATGTGGACAGATGGGCGCAGGCTTCCTAAATCCGGAGTTGTCCCATGGTACTGACATATTGGCAGTCGGTTGTGTTACGCCTCCAGGGAGTGACTGGGGTTGCCCTTGAACCTACACCTCGGCACTGTCTGTTCAGAATCGTCATAAAGCCGAAATGAGGGAAGATGCACCTCAAATTCCTACACCTTGCGCTGTTTTTAGCGAAAAGGTAAATAGCCATGGGATGACTGGGAATGAGGGTCCCGGCAGCCGCGCTGTGGGCAAGGGACTTGATGGAATGGGTGGCTGCTGAGGAGAGTCACATCAGAATGTCATGTAGGGATGATAAGGTAGCGGAGGATCTGGAAACATGAGCAGAACTACTCCTACTTTCAGTGAATGGAACGAAGAGGGAGAAAAGATATCAACACCTACGCAACAGCAGGAGGGGAGCGATTAGAAGTGTTCTCATGTCGTGGAGTTAGTAACAGAGACAGCGCACTGACTACGGGTATACCCAATGGAATATCCACGAATAATGGAAGGAATATGTATGGTATAAAACAACAAACTACGGAATGGCAAGTGCACATCACTCTATGGGTGGGTAAAACCACTACTTGACCAGTCTGTATTACAAAGGTATGTCAGGAAGAGTGGGAGACTCTTTAACCCCTTCCATGCTTATGACGAGCTGGACTCGTCATGGCACACAGTGCTCGTGTGCTCATGACGAGTCCAGCTCGTCATAGACCATCCACGGGGAAGCGCTGGCGCTCCCCGTGGGAATCTGATCGTCGGGGTTTTTTTTAGGAGGCAGGGGAAGGACTTCCCTGCCTCCCCCGCCTCCATCAATGACGTTAGCGCGCGAGCGCGCTGACATCATTGAGGGTTTCCCTTTCTTCCCGACGCGCTGGAAGCCATTTGCTTCCAGCGCGTC
The DNA here is from genome assembly GCA_963921515.1 of Calotriton arnoldi. NCBI lineage: Eukaryota > Metazoa > Chordata > Amphibia > Caudata > Salamandridae > Calotriton > Calotriton arnoldi. The sequence goes on along the minus strand of CAWUFW010021081.1, from coordinate 487 downwards.
GGGAAATAAGGTGAGTTTTGGCTCGGGGAGGGGGGTTTGATTCAAAAGAGACATCGAGGAAAGGAAAGGGTTTTCCTTTCCCCGATGCCTCTTTGTGCATTCCTGCTGCACGATCATGTGATCGTGCAGCAGGAATGCCTACGAGGGCGGGATTGTGAGCGTGGAGATGTGCCTTCTCTCCATTGCCACCCTGTAAAGTTAGCTGTAATCCTTGATGGAGGTCTCTGCACCCTTGATTTTCTTGAGCGCAATCCTTCTCCTCGTCTGCCGCTGCGATCCTGCAATTCTTCTGGTCCTTTACGCAGCTGTAGTGTAGGAAAGGCATTATACATTTACCCAACGAGGTAGCACTTACTGATTAGCCAGTAGAAAGTACTCCAGTTGATTAGAGGTATTGCACAAAACGGTGGCATCTTCGTGAGCGTGGAGATGTACCTTCTCTCCATTGCCACCCTGTAAAGTTAGCTGTAATCCTTGATGGAGTCTC